>PVJD01006797.1:0-93111 GCA_004026545.1 Mormoops blainvillei
TAATATAAATTTTATAATAAATCATTTGTATTAATTTATAGTGTTATATATTAATATAACCTTTTACATAGGTTTAATAATTTATTTTTAATTACAGAATAAATTTGTGTGTTGTTCTATTTTGTAATTATAAATGTTATTTTTAATAATGACATTATCTGAATAATTTTTTGGTAAATAACACAATAGACTTTTGCATAATATTTTGTATTCATCAGATTTACGAAGTTTCTTTAATAATTTTTCAGTGGATTTCTGTGCATTTCTAAATATACAATGGTTTAATAAACAATTAACTAATTTTTTCACTTGAGAAAAAGTGATCATGTTGAGCATTCTAGGCTTATTTCTGATTATTTTCTTTAATGTATTAATGTGTTAAATTACATAAACTAATTTTCATTTTTTTAAAGATATTTTATTTTTAGACAGAGGGGAAGGGAGGGAGAAAGAGAAGGAGAGAAACATCAATGTGTCGTTGCCTCTGCGTGCCCCGTACAGGGGACCTGACCTGCAACCCAGGCACGTGCCCTGACTGGGGAATCGAACCGGCCACCCTTTGGTTCGCAGGCTGATGGTCAATCCACTGAGCTATGCCAGTCAGGCTAAACTAATTTTCTTAACTCAACTTTTCATTTATAGGATAAACTCAGTCTTCCATTAAAAATATAACATTTCAAATGAATTTTATTCCTCACTAATGTATTTGCAAACATAAAATGATACTACTGATTAGTGTTTACATGGCTAAAATTTGTGGAAATTTTATTAATAATTTTACCATCAGCAATATTTATTTATTATTCTATGTCTTTTTCTGATAACTAAAAATTTTGGCATAAATATAAAGGATTTTTTTTCCTTCTGTAGAGTCTTATAGTAATCTTCTTCATGTGATTATCTTTCAGCTTATTTTTATTTACTTACTAAATAAAATTCAGTATGCTAATAAGACAGGCGAGACAGAATAAGGGCCTTTTTAAATTTGGCTAGTAGTTCCCCTGGAAGTAAAAATTCTTTACACTATGTTTCGGCTACTATAAAGTATTTTAATTATCTTTTTCTAGCTTTACTGAAGGATAATTGACCATTAAAATGGATATATTTAAGGTGTACAACTGCATAATTTATTATATATGTGAAATAACTACCCCAACCAAGTTAATAAATATGTACCTCAACACTCATAATTACCATTTTCTTCCTTCCTTTCTTTTTTTGGAGGGCGACTGGGTAAGTACACTTAACCTTTACTCTCCAGCAAATTTTAAGTATATGGTACAGTATAGTTAACTGTACAAGGTTGGGTAAAAGTGCATTTACAGTTGTGAGTACACGAGAGTTCATTCTTCTATTTTTATTTATTAATTATTCTATTATTTATTTGTATTATAGCTCTAAACTCACTTTCACTTACACTTGTATTCACATTTTTGTACATTTGATCTCTAGAACTTAGTCATCTTTCACAATTAAATATTTGTATTCCTTGTCCAGGCCAATGTGGCTCAGTTGGTTGGAGCGTTGTCCTATAGCAGAAAGATTGTGAATTGATTCCTGGTCAGTGCACATGCCCAGGTTGTGGATTTGTTCCCAGTCCAGCTGTGCAACCTGCCATCTGGAAACCTCTGATCCCCAGTCTGGGGGTGAACAGGAAGCAACAGGTCAGTGCTTCTCTCTCACATCGATGTTTCTCTTTCTCCTTTCCTTTCTCTCTAAAAGTAATGGAAAAACAAATGTCCGCGGTTAGTATAAAAAAAACGTTGTAATCCTTAACCAGATTCTTCTCATCTGCTCTCTTCCACACCCCTCGTAACCATCATTGTACTCTCTGCTTCTGTGACTTTGACTTTTAGATTCCACATGTAAGATCATGTATTATTTGTTTTATAATGTATTGTCCTTTCTTGGATATCCTTAGTGAACAAAGTGTTTCAGTTCCTTCAAAGATAGTATTTGTTAAGATTTAAATATCTGTAAAAATGTATATAGCAATTAATATATATCTATCCCTATGTACGTGTATATCTACTTTGTACTCTGTCAAAATAAATAGATGGCTTTCCATATACAACCATACATTTACATAAAAGCTTATTATATTTATATGTGTTTATATAATTAGCCATATGCATGAGTGCACATACATCACTGTAGAAAGATGTTCTACTAACAGAAGGGAACATTCAGTACAGTATCAATTAGGTACCATATTCTCTTCTAAATTTGAGGTTAATCACTTGTGGCAAAACATGATGCTCGAGAAATATTTATAGGATGAAGCAACTAATATTTACCTCCATTAAGGTGTTCTTTGCCAATTGGTAAAATAATTGTTTCAAGTATAAATTGAAAATCAACTGTAAATATATTATCATAGAGTGAGATATATGTAAATTCATGATATAATTTTTATTATTAAATATTTTTATGATGACAATGGTTTATTCAGGTACAGCTTCCATGTGATATAATTTTTAAAATTTTTGGTATAATTTTAAACTAATTTTAACATAATATTTACATTGTGAATTACATGAAATTTCATATATGTAGTTTATAGATGACTGAGTAGGTTATGTAGAAAAACCTACTTTAAAAAATGCTAGAATTATCACATTTAACAAATAATAGATTTAGCAAAACAGGAAACTAGTTAAAGTAGATAAAAATCAACCATATTTCTGTATCTTAACTATGAAAAATAAAAAATGCAATTATCAGACAATTCCATTCAAAATAGCATCAGGTTGTCAAATTGCCCTTACTCTTTGCCTTCCCACGGAAGCAAATTCTAAGGTTACTATGTCGAGTAGAGCCTGTGGGCATGCATTGTAGTGGTGGTGGTGAGGAGCCATGATGACCTTGTAAGGGTTGCCAGAGCCAAAGCTGAATCAGAAGCTTCCACAGAGGGGAGGCAGCTGTCGTGTGCTGTAGAATATTACAGCCTGGCCACTGTAATGGGGATTTCCCACTGTGGAGACAGAGTCCAAGTAGGGCAGAAAGAATGTCCTTGTGGTATGGAATAGATTGCAGGGAAATAGGAGCTTATGTGTGCAGTACAAATCACTGGGTACCCAGTGCAAAAACATAAAATTTACCACTTACCTCCATTGAAACATACACACAAAAATTAAGTGAGTCATATACATAAACCTGAAACCCTGGATCACATGCTTTCTAAAAAAATATGAGTGCCTTTGCTACTTTGGAAAATGTAAAACTTTCATGAACAACAAATGGTTAATCATAAAGGAAACAAAATTATAAATTGAACATCAAAATTAAAAATTTTTATTCATTAAAAGATACCATATAGGTTATTAATAAACAAGGCACAGATTACAGGAATATGAATGTATTGTCCCTGCATATGCCATGCAAATGAATTCATATAGAATTGTCATTATTCAAAAGTAAGAGGCAGGAAAACCAATAATATGAACAACAGGCTTAAATAGGTTATAACCGCATGTAGAAGAACAGCTAATACATTCATGAAAATATGCTCTACATAATTAGGCTTGAGGGAAATTCAAATTAAAACATTATTTCACAACCACTATAATGGCTACAATAAAAGACTGACAACATCAAGTGTCGAAAGCATTGAAATACTCATATATTGTTAATGGGAGTATAGAATGTAACAATCATGTTGGTGAACTGTTTGACAGCTTTTGGTAATGCTAAATGTGTTTTTACCCTATGGCCCGTTGTGCTTACCAAAGAGAAAGAGAAACAAATGTCCATACACAGAAATATTTGTTCAACAATTTCATCACAATATTATTCATAATAACCTAAAACTTAAAAATGGCCCTAAGGTCTGTAAGACGAGAATGGATAAACAAAACTGTGATACAGTCATATAACGAAATGCTACTCAGTGATAAAAATGAACGAAGTTCTGAAACACAAAATAAAGTGTGAGCTAATTTTGAAAACATTATATTGAGTGAAAGGAGCCAGACACAAAAGAACACACATTTTATGGTTTCGCTTATAAGAATTTTAAGAACATGCAAAACTAATCTCTGGTAGGAAGAAATCAGAATAATGTTTAGACTTTTGGTGCAATATAAACAGAGAGGGTCATGTATGAAATAACATTAGTTGTAGATATGCTGTTTATTTTGATCCAGATGCTAGTTTTATCTAGTTTTTCTCTCAACGTAATGCTGTTTGGTCTTATCTAAAAATATCTTTGTCTTCCTCAAGGCTGCAAAGGTTTCTTCTTTATTTTTCTTTTAGATATATTACAGTTTTAGCTTTCACATTTTTAAAGTTAATTTTTGAATATGTTATAAGGTAGAGTTAATATTTATGTTTTTTTTCTCAGTAAGAATATTTGGTTGCTCTAGGAAAATTTAACAAGAACTCCCTTTATTCTTTGAATTGCCACAGGTGTCTTTTTTAAAATTAGTGACCATGTATGTATGATTTTATTTCTACACTATCTTTTCTATTACAAAACTACTATTTCAATGCTTCTATCTCAATTATTATAATTTTATAGTAAGTTTTAGAAAAGGACAGTACACATCCTCCTTTTTTTTCAAGATTATTATAGTTACTGTAGATTTGTGTTTCCATATATATTTGAGGACAACTTTGTTAATTAACATAAATAGCTTTTGAGATTTTGATTGGAATGACACTAAATTTGAGGTATGTCCAGAAACTGTCCAGCCACATACTATGTAAAATAGAGACATTTATTTAAGAACATATAAGAAGCATTGTACATAGGACAATGATGCCTTAGTCCCCTTCAAAGTAGTCACCTGGGTACTTCACACAAGTTCCAATCACCTTCAGTTGCCCCATCACATTTTCCTGAATCTAATCAACTGTCTGAAATTTCTTCCCTTTCAAAGGTGATTTTAGTTTTGGGAAAAACCAGGAGTCACAGGGCACCTAATCTGGGCTGTAGGATCACTGAGTCACCTGGCTGATTTGATGTTTCACCAAAAAACCCTGCATAAGACATGATGCATGAGCTGGTGTATTGTAGTGATGAAGCTGCCAATCACCACTGCCCATAGCTGTGGCCTTCTGACTCATTCATATAGTGTCCACAGAAGAATAGTCAGGCTTAATGAAAAATCTGATGCAGATTCGTTGCTCTACTCAGTCATTTCTAATGCCATGGCCACACAGTACACATGGTCACTCAACAGCATCTACTGCCCCCACTGACTAGTACAGTCAAGGTGTCATTGCTTATGCATGCACATTCCAGCCCACTCTCCTTGGTTGTCAGGTTACATCGATGTTGCCCAAACCATTCTGGTTATATTAACAATGGCTGCATTTTTACTGGACAGAACTTGTATATTAATTTGGTAAGAGCATAAATCCCCAAAACATTTTCTCCTCCAATTCTCTTACATGAGGCATCTATTCATTTATTTAGGCTTTCTTTTCTTTTTCCACAGTGTTCATAAATCTTCTGCCTCCTGATTTCTATTGCTTCACAGACTTGATTTACTTCCTTCTTTTGATTTCTTTATCTTTGCCAACTGTATTAGTTTCCTACTGGTACTGTTATGTATTATAATCATAATGGCTTAAAACAACACATATTGATTATCTTATAGTTTTAGAAGTCAGAAATCCAAAATTAATATTTTTCTCTTCAGATCACCTTTGTTTCTGTTATTGTTTCTCCTTTCAAGAATCCGAACCGCTTGTCTCTCCCTTATAAAGGCCTCTCTCTTTCTCTGGATGGTGTGGCTTGGTGGATTGAGTGCCAGCATGTGAACCAAAGAGTCGCTGGTTTGATTCCCAGTGGGGACACATGCCTGGGTTGCCTGCCAGGTCCCAGGAAGGGGGCATGGGAGAGGCAACCACACATTGATGTTTCTCTTTCTCCCTCCCTTCCCCTATCTCTAAAAATAAATAAATAAATAAATTTTTAAAAGATCTCTCTTTTATGAACCCTGACTGGTGTGGTTCAGCTGGTTGGGCATTGTCCAAAACCAAAAGGTTGATTCAATTCCTAGTCAGGACATATGCTCGGATTGCTGGCCTGGTCCCTAGTTGGGGTCATAGAAGAGGCAACCAACTGATATTTCTCTTCCTCTCTTTCTCTGTCCCTTCCCCTCTCTCTAAAAATAAATAAAATCTTTAAAAAAAAAAAACCAAAACCCTTTGTGATTATACTGAATCTACCCAGATAATCCAAGATAACTTTCCCATCCAAGGTCATTAATTTAATCGCATCTACAAAGTATCTTTTTCCATGTGAATTAAGTAACACGTCTATAGGTTGTTGAAATTAGGATGTGAATATCTTTGGTGGACCCTCATTGTGTCTACTATGCCAACCTTACTGTTTCCTGGCTTTAGCAGGAAATGGGTTTGAAATAATAAAATTGATCCATCTAATACAAGTATTAGGGGATTTAATTAAGTCCAACTAATAAATAGTATTGAGGAATTAGATGATCCAAAAAGTGAGTCATGATTTGAAAAAAAATCATAGTTTTTGCTCTTTTTTAATTAAAAAAATCATTGGGGTGATATTGGTTAATAAAATTCTATAGGTTTCAAGTGTACAATTCTATAATTCATCATTTTTTTGCATTGTGTGCTTACCACCCAAAGTGAAGTATTTTTCATCACCAAATATTTGACCTCCTTTACACTCATGACACATTTGTTTATGAGTTTTAGAAAGACCATTTTGTTCCAGTGTGGCAAGTACACTGGCAAGAGAAAGGTTATAGGCAAAAAAGAAATTAGGAGACTTGTGGTGATAAAAAAGAGATATTGTTTTATTTTATGATAGTTAAAATGCTGATGGAAAGAAGAGAGAATAAAGAGATATCAGGATGATGAATGAAAGGTCTTAGTAAATCCATTACTCTGGTCTGTTAGATCTTCATTTAATTTGAGAAAACTCCTTATTTTTACTGCTTGATTTTCTGATATAGAGAACCAGAAGAATAAACAGTTAAAAATCATGTACAGTTTTCAATATGAATGAATTTTGCGGTGCAATTCCTATCTTCTCACTCCTATTCTAATATGATAGCATAGAATCAACATCTCTTTAACCTTGGCACCAGCCTCCTACTTGGCAAATTATTAATAAGTGGGCATATGGTTTAATTTAAGCAAAATAAATAATCTGTAGAGAGCTACTGTATCTATAGTTAACAATAGTATATTGTACACTTAAAAATCTGTTAAGTGTTCTTATCATAGCAAAGTGAAATTTAATTTAATTTAAATAGGAAAATATAGTTTTGTATGAGTGGCAAAAACTAAATGAAAGAATAGGAAATAAACTTATGAGATAGTAAGTAAGCATTAAAGAAGAAAGTAAGAGTCTCCTGTATATTTTTCTTCTTTAGAGCAGCAGAGTTAATTGGTTGGTAGTAACTAAGCATTTTCAATTTCTTTCTATTGGTCCCATAGTTACTGGAAGTCAACCACTAAATTTAGCAATAAGTTCACCTTCAGTTCTCATTTTCTTTATTTTTTGGTACTTTTGTTTCTGTGTATGCCTGTGTGTGTTTTAATAGATATTTTAGTATAAATTTGAGAAAAGTTGCATCAGGGGCTAGATGCTATTTTAAAATAGAAATGCCTACTTTTCTTTATGGCAAGTAGAATATCATATAACCTTTTCAAGATATGTTTTCATTTATATCAGACATTATTTAAGGAAGTAATCATTTAAAATACTTTATTATGTCGTAATTCTTATTGGAAGGCCAAAATGTTTCCTCCCAGGGCCTCAGGAAAGAGATCTGTCAATTTTTTTCTTGACTGAGGTTAAATTTTCATCCTCCCCAGTCTTACAAATGAAGACTTAAGAACTCCCTTTTGGCAGTAGCAAAACTAAAGATTCCAAAGTGCTTACCAGAAATCTCAATTTGTTCATCATGTATCCATGTCTACAATAAGGCAAAATGCCACCTTTTGAAAATTAAGTCCTTGCAATTTTTCTAAATAGCTCATGAATCTTCATCTAGCTCTGCATATTGTAGTCCACTGATGGGTGTAGCCAAAGGAAGAGTTGAGGCATGAGCTGGGCAAAAGTTGATAGGAAGAGTAAAATAAAAAGATAACACTGGGCATTTTATTCCAATATTATTTTTACTACTTATCAATTTTGTTCCCTTTCATTCCTTTGATTATATATTTATTCATAAATTTGAAGAAAAAAGCATTTTCTATGAGATTATTTCAGTGTGCAAACTCTCAGATGTCTTTATCTATTTACAAGGGTATACTACCAGTTATATAAAAACATTCTGCTTTTACTTTCATTTAGACTAGATTTACTTTTATTTAATTAAAAATGAAGAAAATAGTATCACTCATAATACTGATGAAAAATGTCCAATTTCTGATTTCTATTCTCACAGAGATAATGAACTCTTATTTATGGAAATTCTTAGCAAATAGTTATACCATTGTGTTGATGCCATAGTCACCTCAATTAACAACAAACTTACCTAATACAGGATAGCAAAGGAGGTTTACCAGCATTTAGTTTCTTTATATGAGCCTGGAGGATATTTCCATGTAATTTTTCATACAAACACATTGAATGATAATTTTCCTCTCAAAATATCATTATTTTAAAATAGGTTAGTTATATTGATAGTAATTAAACTATGTGTTGGTCAAAATATTTATTTTATGATTTCATCTTATGACTAGTTATTGAAATAGTCTATATTAGGTCTTCAAAATATCATACTTTTTACTTAAAGACTCCAATGAAAGGGTTTTTATCTTATACATAAAACCTAGAGGTTCTACCTCAATCTCATAGATTGTCTCTATTTTTACATATAAAGAAGAAAACAACTTCTGTGAATGATCCATGCCCTTGGTTATAAAGAGAAAAAAAAATCTGTTTATTAATGAATGTACCCCTATTTTAGTTTTAGTCAATTTTCAACATTTTGCAAATCATTTAATCTTTCCAGAGAGCAGTTTGTTTATCTGTAATATGAGGAAAGAATATTAAGTGGCTTCTAAGTTATTGCTTAGTTTTATCTTGCAGTTATGTTAGTTATGACTGTCAAAACCTTTACCTTAATGAACTCTAATGCTATTAAAGATAATACACATATAATTTTCATATATGTCACTAAGATATAGGAATAGTCAGGTGTCTCAGATGTTAATTAAATATCTAAATTGATGATAAAATAAATAGTTATCCTTTATGCATACTTACTAACTTTCAATTATTAGAAGGGATGTTCATATATTAAATAATTAAAATCTGAACAAATATAATTGTTCCTTTGTCATTATTTGAGTAAATGAGTTCTAAGAAGATTTTGCTACTATTCTTTGTAAGGTGGCTAGTAAATATTTTAAGTTTTATGTATCTAAACCCTTAACTGTCATGCTATTTTTTTCTAAAATTAATGAAGAAAAATAGGTATTTGTTCATTGACACAACATAAAAAGTTAGTTAATAAAGTTCTTTGTAAAAAAAAATTCTGGTTTTATGTTTTCATGAGAATTTAAGATTTTTTAAGTAAATAATACTTTCCTTAAATGTTTAGTTATCAGTAATTAAACTGACTTGTTAAAAATTTTTTATGTGAAATCCAAATGGATCCATGTGAATTTTAAAAATGAGGTGCCTGTTAAAAATACTGCTTATTGCTGATTGTTCTACAACCCAGTATAATTAGATTTAACAGATATAGAAGTTTTTGTCAGGAAAAAATGAAGTAATTATGAAACATCATTATTAATGTCAGAGGTAAATATGATTTATTAAATATTGAAATAGCTCTTCTTCTAAGAGTTAACTTTTTCAGTAGAAGAAAAAAGTAGTAAAACAATTAATTTTAGAACTCAATTTGTTATTTTCTAGAAAGTTGTTTAAAAGCTTCCTAGTCTGAATTCCCGGAATAATAATTGTATACGAGGAGGGAATGCCCAGAAAACCAGAATTGTCTTCTGGAGGGTGAGACCCTTGTAGTAAAGGCTTCCCCCACTAGGTGAATATTCTAGGAGCCCATCTATATCAGTGTGACTGCTGGTTTTGTTGTGAAAGGTTGTGTGATTCAGCTTTAGTGAAATGAAGACTCTTTCAATGTGTGCTTGCTGAGAATGACTTTGTATCCCTGGATGAAAAAAGTCCTCAAAGGGAAATGTTTTGTGACATGGAAGAGGTAGAACAAAAAACATCAGAAGCACTAAATGACATCAAAATCAACAAGTTCAAAAATTGTTTTGAGCAGAGGAAAAAATGTTCTCTATAGATGTATAGCATCAAATGAAGAGTACTTTGAAGGTAACTGGAGTTTAAATATGTAATAATAAATACACAATTTTTAATGAATAAATTCTGTTTTTACAGTCATTCCTCTTATATTTGTTATTATAGCCAAAAATAAATTAATTTATAGTTTACCTGTAATTACATTATGAGTTATGAGAATTTTTATTTAATTTAACAGTGTGTTATTCATCACCAGTTATTGAGAAGTACAAAAACTAATAAAATTTGGCTGAAAATATTTATTTATATTGCTGACTCTTTAATTAACAAGCATTACAAATTTGAGTAATTTTTAAACGGAAGTTAAAACAAGAACACAATAATATTTATGATTGTCTGACATAACTTCCATTTACTTGATTACTGTAAAAATTGTTTTAACTTTTAAGGAAGTGCTCATGAATTCTCATTAGTATTCTAATGAGGACATTGTGTCAATTTTCAGAAACTTTAAATGTTCCATGAAAACTATGGAACATGATATATGGGACTCTGATAATAAGAACATAGATCATATTTAATGTGTATATACTCTAGTGTTATTTAAAATAAAGTCGCTCTAACTTAATAAGTATGCAAACTACTCAAATAGAAAATTTGCACTTTCTAAAAATTATTAGTCAAAATTAGTAAATATAAAATTTTGTTTTTTTTATATAGGATTTTATTAGAAAATTAGGTTTGAATTGAAAGTACAAAATCTCATTTAGAATATCAATAAAAAATAAATAATAATATCAGAAACTTTTGGTAATACTGAAGAGTCCATTTTACAACTTCAAGATTATATACTGACGGAGGATCCAAGATAATGGAGGGATAAGTGGAAGCTACACTAACCTCCTCCCAGGACCAATCTGGAATTATAACTAAATTGTAGAGAAAGCATCATGAATAACCAACTGAACACTAGCTGGAGAGAAGCCTTATAACCAAGTACAGACAGAAGAAACCAATTCACCACAATGAGACAGGTAGGGAGTGTAGAGGAGGAGCAAGAGGGCTGGTTGGGTTCCCACAGGAGGCAGCTGAAGTTCTGGAAGAATATGTCATCAGTCAGGAAATTCCCCCTGAGAAATGTGGGCTCTAAAACCCAAGCTGGTCCCCTTGCCTACAGCACCAAAGCCAGAAAGGAGCTCAGATAATATCCAACTGTGAAAAGCAGCATGGTTTCTGCCTGCCAGGGACAGATGGTGGGAGACACAGAGAGCCTCTTAAAAGGCCAGTTCAAAATTTTGTTTATAGCCACTTATCCTAGGTTCCAGCAGAGGGAAAGCAGAATGGACTAGAGACGCTTAAGGGGAGCCAGGGGCTGGTGGCTCTGGGGAGAGAACTGAAGGAACAGCCACCAGGGCACCTGCACTGTGTCATTGCACACACAGCAAAGCCCATCTTCCTCAAGAAGAGCACGCCGTTCCAAGTGGCATCAACCTCAGACTGGAAGCTACAGCACCACTCACAGGAATTACTCTGTCCTACCCTATGGTGTTTAAGGAAGGCTGCTGATTACAGTTTGAGGTTATCTATATCACTGATCAGTGTAACAGCTAAGGCAGAAAAATACAAAGAGACAGCCAAAAGGGGAAGAAAAAAAAACAGACTCAAAATGAAAGAGCAAAGGAATTCTCCAGAGAAGAAGTAGATGAAATGGAGGCAAGTAATTTATCAAATAGAGAGTTTAGAGCAATGATTATAATGATTCTCAGCAACATGAAAAATAACCAGGAAATGTTAAAAAGGACCAGTCAGAAATAAAGAATGCAATATCAAAATAATAATAATAATAATACACTTGAAGGAATAAACACTAGGTTAGATGAAGCAGAAGATCAAATCAATGATTTGGAAGACAAGATTAAAAAAAAAAAAGAACACCCAGGAAGAGCAGCAAAAAGAAAAACAAATTTAAAAAAATGAGGAGAGCTAAAGAAACATTTCGGACAACATGGTATGTGACAACATGGTTAACAACATGTGGAAATCCACATGTCGAATTACCAGAAGGAGAAGAGAATGAGCAACGGAATGAGAACCTATTTGAAGAATTAGTGACCAAAAACTTCCCTAATCTGGTGAAGAAAAAACACACACAAGTCCAAAAAACTCAGAGAGTCCCAAGCAGGTTGGACCCAAAGACATCTATACTGATACACATCATAGTTAAAATGACAAGGCTTAAAGACAAGGAGAAAATCCCAAAAGCCACAAGGGAAAAGTAGTAGTTACACAGGAGTAGACTATTAGACTATTATCTGATTACTCAACAGAAACATTTCAGGCCAGAGGTAGTAGCATGAAATATCCAAGGTTGTGAAAAGCAAATACCTACAACCAAGGCTACTTTACCCAACAAGGTTATCATTTAAAATCAAAGGAAAATAAGGTGCTTCCCAGACAGTTTTTCTTAACTTTTTAAGGAAAAGTTTTTTTAAGGAAAAAGTTAAAGGCATTTGTTAATACCAAAGCAATACTGCAACAAATGTTAAAGGACTTGCTTGAAGAAAAAAGAAAAGAGAAACAAACAAAATATTAAAAACCCAGAGGAAAACAGTCTAACAAAAAATGGCATTGTATACATAGTTATCAATAATCACTCTAAATGTAAATGCCTTAAATGCTTCAACCAAAAGATGCAGGCCAGCTGAATGGATAAGAAAACAAGAATATACATGCTGTCTCCAAGAGACCAGTCTCAGTATGAAAGATACACACAAGCTAAAAATAAAGGGATGGAAAAGATATTTCATGCAAATAAAAAGAAGAAAAAAGCTGGGATAGCAGTACTTTTATTAGATAAAAATAGGCTTTAAAATAAAGTCAATAGTAAGAGACAAAAAAGGACACTACATAATGATAAATGGAACAATCCAACAAGAGGATATAACCCTAATAAACACTTACCCACACAAAATAGGAGCGCTTAAATATGTGAAACAAATCTTGATGCACATAAAGGGACAGATTGACAGAAATACAGTCATAGTGGAGATTTTAACACGCCATTGACTTCAATGTATACATCTTTCAGACAGAAAATCAACAAGGAGACTGTGGACTTAAACAACACACTAGGTTAAATGGATTTAATTGACAGCTTCAGAGCATTTCACCCCAAAGTAGAAAAATATACATACTTTTAAGAGCACATGGAATGTTTTCTAGGATAGACCACATGTTAGGACACAAAAAAAGTCTCAATAAATTTGAGAAGATTGATATCATATCAAGTATCTTCTCTAAACACAATGCTATGAAACTAGAAATCAATCATAAGAAGAACACTGAAAAACACATAAAGACAGGAAAACTAAATAACATGTTATTAGTCAATGAATGGGTCAATGGCAACATCAAGGAAGAAATCAAAAGATACCTTGAAATAAATGCAAATAAAGACATAATCCAATATCTGTGGAACATTTGGAAAAAAATTTTTAAGAGGAAAACCCATAGCATTACAGGCCTATCTCAGAAGAAAAAAAAGAAAAAGAAAGAAAGAAAGAAAGAAAGAAAGAAAGAAAGAAAGAAAGAAAGAAAGAAAGAAAGAAAGAAAGAAAGAAAGAAAGAAAGAAAGAAAGAAAGAAAGAAAGAAAAAGGAAGGAAGGAAGGAAGGAAGGAAGGAAGGAAGGAAGGAAGGAAGGAAGGAAGGAAGGAAGGAAGAAGGAAGAGAAAGAAAAGAAGGAAAAAGAAAAAGTTCACATACACAATCTAACATCACACTTAAAGGAACTTGAAAAAGAATAACAAAGCTCAACATGAACACAAGGAAGGAAATAATAAAGATCACAGCAGAAATAAATGAAAGAGTCTAAAATAACAATATAAAAGATCAATGAATCCATTAGCTGGTTCTTTGAAAAGATAAACAAAGCTGATAAGCCTTTGACGAGACTCTTCAAGAAGTAAAATGAAAAGAATCAAATATACAAAATCAGAAATGAAAGAGGAGAATTAACAACTGACACCAAAGATATACAAAAGATTGTAAGAAAATATTATGAATGACTATATAACAACAAGCTAAACAACCTGGACAAAATACATTAATTTATAGAAACAAATAATCTTCCAAAACTGAATTAAGAAGAAATAGAAAGCCTGAATAGGCCAGTAACAACTAGTGAAATTGAAGCAGTATTAAAAAAAAACTTATAACAACCAAAAGCCCTGACTGGATGGCTTCACAGGTAAATTTTACCAAACATTCCAAGAACTAATGCCTCTCCTTCTCAAAGTATTTCATAAAACTCAAGAGGACAGAAGGCTCCCAAACCCATTTTACAAAGCCAGCATTATCTTAATTCCAAACCCAGAAAAAGACACTAAAAAATGAAAATAGAATCCAATATTCCTGCTGAACATAGATGCTAAAATCCTCAAAAAATATTAGCAAGCAGAATATAGCAATGCATCAAAAAGTACATAAACCATGATCGATTGGGGTTTATTCCTGGAATGCAAGGTTAGTACAACATTCACAAATCAATAACTGTAATTCACCATATAAACAAAATGAAGGATAAAAACTCTATAATCATATCAATAGATGCAGAAAAAGCTTTTGATAAAATCCAGCACCCGTTTATGATAAAACTCTCAGCAAAGTGGGAATAGAGGGATCACACCTGAATATAGTAATGACCATATATGAGAAACCCATTGCCAGCATCATACTCAATATGCAATAGGTACGAATGTTCCCCTTAAGATTGGAAATTACACAGGATGTCCACTTTCACCTCTCTAAACAACATAATACTGAAAATCCTAGCCACAGCAATCGGACAAGAAGAAGAAATAAAAGACATCCAAATTGGAAGGAAGGAGGTAACACTGCCTTCAGTTGCAGATCACATGATACTGTATATACAGAACCCCAATGATTCCACCAAGAAACTACTAGGACTAATAAATTAATTCAGCAAAGTAGCAGGATAAAAAATTAATATCCAGAAATCAGTTGAATGTATATATGCCAATGAGGAGCTAACAGAAAGGGAAATTAAGAGAACAATTTCATTCACGATTGCTACAAAAAGAATAAAATACCTAGGAATAAACCTAACCAAGGATGTAAAAGACCTGTATTTGAAAAATTATGACACTGAAGAAGGAAATAGAAGAAGATACAAATAAATGGAAACACATACCAAGTTCACAGATAAGAAGAACTAAACATCATTAAAATGCCCATACTACTGAAAGCAGTCTATAGATTCAACACAATTCCTATCAAGATTCCAAAGATATATTTCACATACTAGAACAAATATTCCAAATATTTATTGGAACCACAAAATCCCCCACAAAACAACAGTGATCCTGAGAAAGAAGACTGTTGGAGGAATCACACTACCTAATATCAAACTATACTACAAGGCCATAGTAAAAAAACAGCAGGGTACTGGCATAAAAACAGACACATAGTAAGTGGAACATAGTAGAGAGCCCAGAAATAATCCTACACCTTTATAGTCAATTAATATTTGTCAGAGGAAACAAGCACATACAATGGGCTAAAGATAATTTATTCAATAAACAGTTTTGGGAAAGTTGGACAGATACACACAGAAAAATGAAACCAAACCATCTTTTTATACCAAAAACAGGAATAAATACAAAATGTATCAAAGATTTAAATGTTAGATTCAAAACCATAAAAATCCTAGAAGAAAACATAGGCAGAAAAATCTCAGACATTGCTCACGGCAATATTTTATTGGTTATATCTCCCTCAGAGAATTGAAACAAAACAAAAAATAAACAGTGGGAGTACATCAAACTAAAAAGATTTTGCACAGTAAATGACATCATTAACAAAATAAATAAACAACCCACAGAATGGGAAAACATTTGCTGACACATTGATAAGGTGTGCATGTCCAAAATTTATAAAAAACTTACAAAATTCAATACCAGAAAAACAAACAACCCAATTTAAAAAATGAGCAAGGATCTGAAGAGACACTTCTCCAAAGAGGACATACAGATGGCCAATGGACATATGAAAAGATGATCAAGGTCACTAATCATCACTTAAGTGCAAATTAAAACCACGATGAGATATCATCTCACACTTGTCAGAATGGCTATCATCAATAAATCAACAAACAACAAGTGCTGGCGAGGATGTGTAGAAAGGGGAACTCTTTTGCACTGTTGGTGGGAATGCAGACTGGTGCAGCCACTGTGGAAAGCAATATGGAGATAACTCAAAAAATTAAAAATTGATATGCCTTTTGACCCAATGCTGGGCATATATCCGAAGGAGCCCAAAACACTAATTCAAAAAAACATAAGCACCCCTATGATCATTGCAACATTATTTATGATCACCAAGATAATAGAAGCAACCCAAGTGTCCATCAGTAGATGAGTGAATAAAACAACTATGGGACATTTACACAGTGGAATACTATGTGGCTATAACAAAGGACACAAGTTTTACCCTTTGTGGTATAGATGGACCTGGAGAACATTATGCTAAATGAAATAAGCTAGTCAGAGTAAGACAAATACCATATGATTTCATTCATATGTGGAAACTAGTGAACATACTGAACTAACAAGAAAAACGGGGACAGACTCATAGATGGAAAGCAGGCTGGCAACTAGTGAGGTGGGAAATGAGGGGATGGAGGGATTAAGCAAAATGAAAAGGGCTCATGGACACAGACAACAGTGTAAGGATTCCTGGGGGAAAGAAAGTATAAAGGACTAAATGGTATTGGAAAAAATACTATAAAGATTAAATTTTAAAAATATACAAAATATGTTGTGTTAAAAAATAAAATAAAATTTGAAAATATATAAAATTTGAAAATATACTGAACATCTTTCCTTATATAATATGCTTCTGCCAGAATACTTTATTGCTTTAAATATTTCACTTATGGGTACCACATAATTTAATTAACTAATTTCCTATTGTAGCTTTTGTATTACACATAAATAATACCATGTTGAATATACTTTACTTAAGTGCTTTATCTTTAGTAATTTTTTTAGGATAACTCATAAGAAGACATTGATTTTGTGAAATAAAAGCATTTTTAAGACTTTGGAACATAGGACTGAATTATCTTCAGCAATGTGCCCTTGCAGTCTTCCCAGAGCTGCATATCTTGTCTAATTCACTCTTAGTCTACTTCTACAATCCCTTTCTCCACACTACAACACTGACCTTCTTTTAGTTCATTTTAGTTAGAAGTATCTTTTTCCTTTCTAGTCTATCTACAGGTGGCCTTCTTGCTACATGGAGTACTAGTGCCTCTAACCACTCACATCTAATCCCTACTGTTTTATTCAGATATTCATTTAAATCTACATTCCCAGGAAAGCCTTTGCTGGCCTCTCAGCAATTCAGTTTGTATGGTAAGTATGGAATCCTGCTTCTTCCCAGCACTTACCAGAATTTCTAAAAGTAAATATGTATTCACATGCATTTCTCTCTAATATTACTAAACATCTTTTCAGAGTCTATTTTGATGGTTATTTCATTTTTCTACTTAGATTTATTAATGTATCGAATTATGTCAATTTTTTTCCTAATGCTCAATATTTTTTTTACATTCATGGAATAGATAAATCTTACTTTGTTGCATGTGTGTATATAATGACACTAGATTTATAATTAATGTGATATTCAAAATTATGTTTACTAATGTTTTATGTAGGGTTAGTTGCATAGATATTTTAAGAGATGGTTATCTATCTATCTACCTATTGGCTACATTACCAGTTTTAAATTTGAATGTTATAATTGCTCAGAAAAGAATTTGGATGTTTTGATTTTTTTTAATCTTCCCTGGGTCTGTTTTTGAAATATAGTTTTCTGGCTTTTGAAGTTTTTATAGAATTACCTTAAAATTATTTGCACTTAGTGCTCTCTTTTGAGTTAGTACTTGAATGATTTTCTATATTCTTCCTATGAAAACATTTTGTATAAGATTTTAAACTCTATTGCTTCAAATTGTATCACTTTTTTCCTAGGACTTAACCTGAATTTTTTAGTTTTGCAAATGTTTTACACAGAATTTAAAATAGTCTCATAATATTTTAAAAGAATATTTCTAGTTGTATTATTTACAATGGTAAAATACATAGAAATAACCCAAGGAATCATTGACAAGAAATGGATGAGTATATTTTGTTAGAATCACAGAACAGATTATACAACTGTGAAAATGAATGAACTACAATTGGATCCAAACACATCTTAGAAATGTCATGTTGAGTGAAAAAATAAGTGTTAGGAGGTTACACATAATATAATAACACATTTATAAAGCTCAACCAAGCAAATTGAAGTGACTCATTGGTTAAGGATACCTATATATGCTGTAAATTATTTTTAAAAATGAAAGTTAGTAACTACTTTTAGATGAAGAGAAGCAGGAGGAGAGCTGGGAAGGAGCATGCAGTAGGTTACTTTAAGAGCCAGGGTAATGTTTTGTTCCTGAGTTGGTGATGGGTTTAGTAGGTTTACGGTTATTTTATTATTGTGCTTCCTAACTATACATACATTACTTCTTTTCTTTGTTTTGTTTTTTAAATCATTTTTATTGTGATTCTGTTACAGTTGTCCCAAAAATTCCCCGTTTGCCCTCCTTGGCGCATCCCACTCCCCACTCCCAGTCAATTCCCACGCTGTTGTCCAAGAGCAAGAGGAACAATAATGAACAATGATCAGAGACAGTAGAAGGGAGAAAATAGTCAAGATCAGAGAAGAATTAAATGACATAGGGGCTAAAAGAACAGTTCAAAGGATCAATAAATGCAGTAGCTCATTCTTTGATGAAACTTTAACCAGACTCATCAAGAAATAAGAGAGAGGACCCAAATAAATAAAATCAGAAATGAAAGAGGAGAAGTTGCAACCAATACCGTAGGAATACAAAGAATTGTAAGAAATTACTATGAACAACTATATGCCAAGAAATTGGACAACCTGGGAGAAATGGATGAATTTCTAGAAACATATAATTTTCCAAAACTGAATCAAGAAGAAGGAGGAAGTCTGGATAGACCAATAACAACTAGTGAAGTTGAAGCAGTAAAAACTACAGGCACACAAAAACCCTGGACTGGATGGCTTCTTGGGGGAATTTTAGCAAACATTTAAGGAAGAACTAACTCTTATCCTTCTCAAAATATTCCAAAAAATTCAAGAAGGAAGACTCCTAAACGCTTTTAACCAGTCCTGTATCATCCTAATTCCAAAACCAGGTAAAGACACAACAAAGAAAGAAAACTGCAGACCAATATTGCTGATGAACATAGATGCTCAAGTCCTCAACAATACATTGGCAATCTGGAACCAGCAATACATTAAAAAGATCATACACCATGATCAAGTGGAATTGATCCCAGGGATGCAAGGAAGGTATAGTATTTTCAATCAATAAACTTAATATACCACATAAACAAAATGAAGGACAAAAATGACATCATCATATCAATAGATGCTGAAAAAGCATTTGATGAAATCCAGGACCCATTTATGATGAAAACATTCAGCAACATGGGAATAGAGGGAGCAAACCTCAATGTAATAAAAGCCATATATGAGAAACCCACAGCCAAAATTATACTCAACAGGCAAAAACCAAAAGCTTTCCCATTAAGATCAAGAAAAGAATCATCTCATAATACTTTAAAATTTTATTCATTTCACTTTGATTAACCCTTGTTTACTCTTGGTTCTTACTATATTTTTTATTATCTATTTTGTTGAGTTTTTTCAAGAAACCATCATTTATTTATTATTTTTGCTTCATTTATTCATTTATTATTTCTACGGTTTCCTTTTCTGCTCTTGTTAATTTTGATTTTAAATAGTATTTGCTTCCGTTCTTCTGTCCCTATATGGTTTGCTTTGATGTTGATTCTAGATTTTTGATTAAGGGATTGTATTTTTTAGTTATTTTATTTTTATTGATATAACTATTTAAGGTGATGTATTTTTGTTGTTTTATTGTTTTAATATATACCATACAACTATAACATTTTTATTTTCTCTTTGGAGAAATACTGACATTTTTCCTTATATTTGCTCTTTCACCAAGAGTTTTAATGAAAATACTTTTAATTTTGGTGTGGAAAAGCACTTTATTATTTAATATCTTGTGAAAGTATGTGATCTGAGTTTATATATATAGAGAATTTTTTGTGTTTAGTGTGTGACATAATGCATAGTCAATTTTCATAAGTGTTCTGCTCGTTTGAGAACATATTCATAAGATCCATTTATTGGCTTCCTTATTTAGTTCTAAATTCTTACTTTTTGTTTGCTTGAACTGTACTAAACTAACTTTGATGTGTTAAATACTATTTTGGTATGTTTGGAACATTAATAGCAAGATATGGATGTGATTCTCTTTTTGACCTCATATCTCTGTCCTTTATGATGTAAACTTGCCTCTCCTCCCATCTAGAGGTTAGTTCTTCCATGATTCTCATATCTAAGCTGTTTTTGTGACTTGATATGACCCATAGAATATTACAGAATTGACTGTACACCTGGTCTGTGTTTAAACTCCAAGAGACTTTGTGTGTTTCCATTCTTTGTTGGACTCTTTCTTTACCATGAAATTCAGTCCAAACTGGCAAGCTAGAGAGAACATCAACTGAGGACCAGCAAGTGCTCAAAAGCAGCACCTCCTAGATAGTCTGCACCTCACTACGAATGTAAACCAAAAGCCAGAAAAGGTGAGAAAAATATCCAGCTGGTCCCAGTACAAAGTGTTGACTGGAAAATTTGTAGGCTAAATAAATAGCTGTTATCTTAAGACATTGTAGATGCTCAGTACATAGCAAAATATTAGTCATAGATAATTAATTGTACCTAGATGTGGGGTGTTGTCCTAGAAAATCCTAAATATGTGCTATAAGCCTTAGAACTAGGTGGCAAACAAAGGTTGGGGAAATAGCTGGAAAATTGAAAACCCATGTTACACAATCTTATAATATTTGACTGAAAACTGTTGCAATAATGTGGAAGCTAGAAAATAAACCTTAAAACTTTTGAAATTTAGCAAGATAATCTTCAAGCAAAATATTATATCTTACTAGTCACTGGTTGCTACTAACTGTATGCAATACAGGACTGCAAGAAAGAGCTGAAAAATAGGACTCAGTGATTAACTAGCAGAATGTAAAGGGAATATAGTGGGGCCAGGACTTGTTGGGCTAGAAAATAAAACTTCTTCTCATGTCTGAGCTCCCATTCTGCAAACATTATCAATATAAAATGTAACCTGAAGCAACAGATCCAGTTGACCCTGTAAAGCCATTTGATAAGTCTCCCAGATGTATTGAGGCAGTGCCGTGTAGACCTTACCAGTTAGACCTCAAGGTTTATAGAAGGATAAGCTCCCAGAGAACTTATTACCACCAAAGTATCAGTAATTAAAAAGAAACTGGGGGATAGGGGCTGGGGCTGGGCAGCTGAAGATTCCTGCTTGGCACCCTATACAGAGACTCCCCAGGCTTTGGAGTGGCTGCAAACCCAGGAGAGGCTAGAATCCTCCCAATAGGTTAGGAAGAGGGGGCAGTGGAAACCTAGCCTCCACACCACCCCCAGCAGTGAAGTGTAGTCAAGGAAGTTTCTGTAGCTGGCTGATATTTTGAGTGTTTAGTCCGGTGGTTCTTGAAATGCATGTGCACTTGGTACTTGTTCTTCTCCAAGTTTCTCCAGCTTCTACTACTATTTATTGCTGTAGATTGTGCACTTCTGCTGCTGCAGCCTCTTTGGGGGACCTGAGAGTTTTGGGGTGTCCAGGAGATATTTAGATTCTTGCAACCTTCTTCCTGCTTTGTTCCTTGTGCATGAGACTCTACTCACAAGGCTTAGGTTTTAAATCCTACCCACCCAGCTGTTTCTGGGATGTTCTAGCTCAAGATTTTTTTTTTTTTAAATAGACCACTATTGCTTAAACATTCATAGTAATGAGAAATCTAAATATAAGTAAGGAATTTAAAGTGCTCATCAACAAGTCAATGTTTTAGTTTCATATGTTATCACTCAGCTTTTCAAATGCTTAAAGCTTTTCCTTGCTGTTACATTTAGAACATGACTTTAAATACATCACTTATTTTGACATGATATAATTTGGCAGTGCCTTTGTGCAATTGTAACACTTATTAATTCTCTAAACTTGTGCATGAATCCCATTTGAATGACATAATGACAAGGGAAATGCTCTGAGGACATGGGGATAATAACAGAGAAGTATCTCTGAGAGACAAAATGCCTCATTTTGGCAACTGTAATTCTAAAATAGTCCACAAAATTTTCCCTTCTTGGTGTGCAAACATGTATTATCTTTTCCCCTTGATTGTTAGTGGGGCATGCCAATTCTATGGAATATCTCTATGGTTAGGTTATGCTATTGGGCAAGAATTAAGTGATTTTGAAGATGTAATTATATTTCCTAATCAGTTAGCTTTAAGTTATCAAAAGGAAATTGCCTTGGGTGAACCTAAACTTAATGGCCTGAACCTTTTACAACAGGTAGTATCTATAACCAGAAACACAAAAAGTCACGAAAATTTACAGCAATAGCAACTCCTTCCTGGTTTCCCTTGAAGAATCAAACTGCCAAGCTGAGAAGAGGATCACATGACATGAAATGGCAGGTGAAGCCTAAATCACACAACTGCCAAAAATGAAGTTCTGGCACCCAGTGAGTGCAAAAGAGGTCCCTGGGTTTCACATTAGATCAAAGACTCATCTGACCCCTTGGTTTTAGCTTAAGAAGTCCCTGAGCAGAGGACCATCTAATTTGTAGAATAAATCAAGACCTTATCCCTGAAGAATCAAGTTTTATTGAATTGCTATAGTTTTTATGGATTTTATTTTTGTCAGTCTTGAGAGAAAGTGCTGGTAAAAAGTCTAAGATAAGATTTGTTTGTTATCATAAAATATCTCCATGCAAATACTCTGGGATGCATCACTTCCAAATTTATGTCATAACTTTTAGTTGAAGAACCTGGTTAGAATGTGAATTCAAATACATTGTAATTCTGCAGCCACAGTACCAAATTCCGAGTCTAATTTTTAACTATATTAACTTGGGACTAAAAGAGGAGAAAATACTTTTAAGTATATCATAGAATCTCTGAGGTTCACTAGCGTTGCCCTCAGTAGAACTGAAAACCTTAATATGTTAATGTCTTTATGAAAATAGTCATCTGAAGTTAGAAACACTCAGCCCCACCAGACGTTTAATGCTCCATATCAGTCGTGGAAGTCATCTAAATTATTGGCTTATGATTATTCACAGAATTCCTTTAGACACTTTTAAAATCTTCCTGCTATTTATCTTGTTTTAGATTATGTTTCCAGAGTACTTCGTACACTTTCCTTTATATGCATCCATAATCCAGTGATTACAATGGTAATTGACATGATGCTGATTTTAATCAAAATGTAATTATATTTTAGCAGTTATTTAATATGTGTAAAATTTGGATTTCTTTTTTTTTTTTGATCCTAAGACAATATTATAAAAAATGGTTCTCTAGTCTATAGGAATTTTCTCTCTTTTCTGAAACATTGTCACATTTCTTATGTTTTACCATGCTTCCTCTACTGGTGGTATCTGTCCAGTTTTGTGGGCCATTGCTGGTATTCCCTGCCTTACGGAGAATAAGGACATGACAAAAATAGAAGTTATGAGTTTAAAATGAGTTATTTTTTGGTTCAGTGAACATACATGTACTACTTAGAGCTGGAGATAAAACCGCAGAGTCAATGGACACCAATGAATAAAGCATCATTTGCCTTATTCCCCATGATAAAGTCCGGGATAGAAATGATCGCATTGGCCTTTTCTTCAGTTGGTAGAAATGTAAAGTATATTGGAGGCTGCTTAGTACAAAATGAAAATATGCATTTCTACAGAAGCAATAAAAATAGCTTGGAAATCCAATTTAAGGTGTACAATTTTTAATCTTTGTCATGAAACAATTGAAACTAAATAGAATTGAAATGATTCTATGACTTGTTTGTTTCTCTTGGCACTTCCTTTAGATTTAATTAATTTAATTAAGTTCCCTTTAGGTTTTTGTGTTTTTTTTCTTTTAGGGTCTGTGGTTTGTGATACTTTTTATAACCGTTAGCCAATGCAAAATTCCTGAAGATATTCTCATGTGGTATCTAGAAGCTTTATTGTTTTACCTTTCGTGTGTGTGTGTGTGTGTGTGTGTGTATACATTCTTTTGAATTTTGTATGAGATACAGAAAAATATTTATTATGATTTTTATAAAGATATTCATTAGACTCAGGACAGATTAATAAAAACACCATCAGTCCCTACACTTTACTGTAAATATGTGGATTTATTTCAGAACTTTCTATTTTGTCTGATTTGTTATTTTACTATATTTGCATTTTTCTCATTTGCATTTGTATTTATATGATTCTGTCATATCATTTTCTGTTTTCTGAAGAACTTTGTTCATTTTTTTCCTCTGTTGGTTTGTATTTATTCTCATTACTGTGCAATGTTGCTGAAAATATTTTAATTCTTTCTTATAAAAAATATTTTTATATAGACTTGCTTTGAAAATTTCTTACTAAATTTAAAATTCCAGAGTGACAGATGTTCTCAGTCTTTTAAAGTATTTCGTCTACGATATTCTTCTTTCATCCTTTATTGTGAACAATCCATTTCAGGCTTGCTTCTTTGAAGTTAGACTGTGGACCCTCCAGTGCCAGCTGCTTTTAATACATTTTTCACTGCGTTTTGTATTCAGAATTTTTACTACTGTACACCTACACGTTCTTTTTATGTGTCATATTTGGCTTGCATGTGTATTTTGTAAACTCTTGTGCTTTAATATGCTATGAAATATGCATACTAAATTTTTATTTCAATACTTAAAAGTTTTATTTCTAGATTTTCATTTGTTGTCTTTAATAAATTTAAGTGCTACGGTAAAATTCTTTTTTATTTCTCTATTTTCTGCAACATTTTAATCAGAATTATTTTAATGTTGTTCTCTGGATAAATTATAAATCTGTGTCTGTTGTGTACTTTTTTCTCCTGGTTGTTTGTCATTTGACCCTTGTTAATGATATGCTTGCTAACTTTTAGGAGAATACTGAGTATTGAGTATTAAAAATTAAGAGGTACTTGGTGATGTTTCATCCTCCAGACTTGATTTTTGTTATGCTCTTTGAGCACAGACAGATCACCTTGATGCAGTCTCAGCTAGGATTCACATTTTGTAGAGAACAGTCCTTCTAGTCGCCCTCATACTGTAGCCCTCAGCAACAGTGTGAGTATTTATCAGGGTTCCTTCATCTTGTCATTGAACCTGGAATCCAATGCCTGTCTCCCCTGATCTGAAAAATGCTGAAATATTTTACTTGTTTCTCACTTTTCTTATGAATGTATAGTTGAGGATTCAGCAAGTTTCTGAAGGAGAAGAGGACATCACAATTTTAGAATCGATTGCTCCTTTCTCTATAGCTTGGATTCTCAGCACCTAGTGGCCTTGGGAGCCCTGAATTTCAACTTTTCTCACCTTAAGTCAATGAGGCTAATGTAAACCTCAAGCTGCTTCATTCAACCTCTATTCCTCTGCAGTAAGTCAGCAACTGATTCGTGGGCAGGCATAGAGGCAAAAACGTGAGGCTCACTTCATACCTTCTCAAGAACAGCATTCTGATATGTTAGTAGTGGTGATACAAATTGTACTTCATTTTAGACTGTAATTGAAAATTATAAAATTGTTAATAAATTTTGAGTAAAAATGAAAAATAATAGAGTAAAAATGGGCAGTACAGCAGAATAACTCTATCTTTTGGCATATAATTTAGGGATTCTTTTATACATGTACACAAGGAGATGTGTGACAGTAAAAGAGAAAATTTCTCAAATTTATAAATATCCATCAACAGAAAATGAATAAATAATAAGAATTATATTCATAGAATAAAATATTTACTAAGGGCACTCAATTCTAGAGTAGAACATGAAGATCTCTGAAAACCCTTTCCCTTGAAAACAACCTTATTGGTAAAAATTGTTGAAAAATGTATATTTAAGACATTTGAAATGTTAGAAACTGTCCAAGAGCAAACAGCAAGTGGAAAATTATTCTTCTCAACATGATGGGAACAGTAAAAACCTGTGTCATTTGAAGCACAAACACCGTCTCCTTCACTCAGCTCAGCAAGACAGAAATCTCTTAAATTCAAAAGAGCAAGCAGAATTGAGTAGCGTTCCTGGCAGTTGCAGGCAAGAATATGAACCAACTACCAGTCAAGAGCTCTGGTATCTGCAGGGGAGAGGAAGGCTGCAAGCAGGCTCATCCACCCCACCTTGGTGTCGTTGAAGCTCTATATTACTAGCAAGAGTAGCTAAAAGGTTTGTGTCTCCTTCTTCTATAGAAACTCTACCCCAAGTGCAGAAGACAGAGAATACTGGTCCCAAAATGTCCTTACCCTAGTTTGCTTGTAGAGTGAAGGTTCTACAACCAGAAAGACAAACTGAGAAAACAAGGGGCTGCCATCTCTGCCCAGTACCCTACCTGTCACGCATGGTGTTATTTGACAGAAGTGGGCCATTACCCTCACCCAGCAACTTTGTTCCCAGGGAGATGCTGGTCTTAAGAAGAGAGAACTTTCCTTAAGTGAACTGACTTTATTTGGAATAGAGCTTGATGAAGTTAAAATATTAACACACTTTTGAAAGCAATGGAGATTTTGGTTAAAAGCAATTAAGAGGAGGTAGGTAGCTCTACAATAGCAAAAAAAAAAAAAAAAAAAATCACGGTATAGAAGACTGACTAGACTTCTAACAGAAAATCAGAAAAATAAGTACCTAAGGGGAATCCTCCTTAAGTTAGAACAAGGCACAAAGAATGGCCTCAAAGCATGCCCCTGTAAAGGTTATTTAGGTGAGATTATACAACAATTTATGTCTCAGGACATTCTCAAAAGCAGTAATCAAAAGCAGTATTCAATTGGCAATTATTGAGGGCAAAGAGCTGAGTGCTAAAATTACTACCATCCCATGTTGATTGTGACAATATTAGACTATGCCCCGTAAGTTGCTCGAAGAGGCTGAATACTTCCACAGAAACAGACTTCACTGAAATAGTCCACCCAAGTCACTAAACAATCAATGAAGCAAACAACATGAACAACAATGACAAGAGTATACAGTGTAACTAAGAGAAAGTCTCTGAAATTTTCAGTTTCAACAACAAATAAGACCAGCAAAGAAGTAGAAAAAAGCCATGCATATAAGGGAATAAATAAAAGTAGGTAACCCAGATACTGGAATAAACAGTTATTATAAATATCTTCGAGAACTAAGGAATCTATTTTTAATACAGTTAAAAAATATATATATATATGTATATATATGTGTGTGTGTATGTGTATATATATAATGTATATAATTTCATTTCTAGTCAAATAAATGATTAAATCATATAAATAAAATCTAAATTTTAAAAAAGATTTATATTTATTTATTTATTAGAGAAAGAGGAAGGGAGGGAGATAGAGAGGGAGAGAAACTTCAATGTGTGGTTGCCTCTTGCATGCCCCCCACTGGGGACCTGCCCGGCAACCCAAACCTGTGCTCTGACTGGGAATCGAACCAGCACCCCTTTGGTTTGCAAACCAGCACTCAATCCACTGAACCACACCAGCCAGGGAAATGAAATTGAAATCTTTAGTTACTTCAACATTGCTCTGAGATTGTTTTGCTCTTAGCTTGGTTGGAAAGAGGTCATACTTACCTGATACATTGGACTTTAATTATTTTGTATAATAAAGAATTCCCTGTAAATAATCTTGTAATAACAGTCTCAGCTGACCATAGGAAATTTCAATCAATTCATTTTCCAGATAAGGAAATGCCTTTAACAGGATAGTCAATGGTAAGCTCAAAAACACAAATTTAAGGCAAACTCAAAAACTAGGACCATTTGGTTTTCCTGATTTCTCTTGTGATATTTTTCTAAATGATTTCTCCTTTAATTTTTTTTTTACAAATTAGGCTTACCTGAATTATACATGTTATGTAATTAATATTGGCTTCATGCTAAAACCAATGAATATATAAAATTAAAATATTATTTAGAATGGCACATATATATTCTATTTTTTGCTTTGTTTTGTTCACTGACTTTTAGAGAAAATAAAAAACAAAGACACCTGGAAGACAGACAATCCAAAAAAAATGGGCAAAAGACCTAAACAGACAGTTCCTCAAAGAGGATGTACGGATGGGCAACAGACATATTAAAAAAAAAAAAAAAGAAGCTCAACATGACTAATTATAAGAGAAATGCAAATTAAAACCACAATAAGATATCACTTTACACTTGTCAGAATGGCTGTCATTAATAAATCTGCAAACAGCAAGTGCTGGAGAGGTTGTGGAGAAAGAGGAACCTCTGTGCACCGTTGGTGGGAAAGCAGACTGGTGCAGTCTTCACAGCACTGAGATCATACTATTCAATCCAGAGGTTGGTCATCAATATATCATTTGGGCTGATCATAGGGGAAATTATAAATAAAAACCAAGTTCCATAATAAATCTAACCAAAAAGTAACCTCACAGGCAGATCCGATTATAAATTCTTTACTAGGCAGGTCATGGTGGGTCATCATGCCCCAGGCCTATACCTTTCCCGGTAAAAGATTTTTATCTCTTCCTTGAGCAAACCTTGTCCATTGTTTCTGTGCTTCCAGGTTAACAAACCTTTGAAATGTTTCTTTTTCAGACAGCTCAGAAACTTAACCACCCTCAAGAGAGCACATAATCTTGTAAACTATCCTGTAATCCAATATCCGCCTTACTTTCTCCCCCCTCCATGTAATCTTCCTCACATTCTTTCTTTAATTTTGGATGCATAAAAGAAACTGCAAAACTCATTTTCTGAAGCATGTGAGATCTTGCTTGACAACAATGTCATCAGTTGAACGCAAATAAATTCTTATAAAATTAAAAAAAATAAAAAAGCAATAAAAAGAAATTTCACTTTGTGGAGATACAAATACCAGTCAAAGTATTTCCCTGTTTGCTTTTAATTTATGGATTCAAAACAATAAAACACATCATGACACTAATTATACTGTATCAACACATGGCTTATGAGACATATACCTTTTTCAATATATTTTGTTTATTTTTGTATGAAGATCTTATATCATTAGACTTGGTTTTCAAGAATCAATATGTGTTTTTTCTTTTAAACTTTCATAAAGGGAAATTACTTGACAGTTATTACACCCAGGCCTAGTTGTGTTCTCAACTAGGTAAATCTGCCTAAGATTTACCTATTAAATCTTAAGCAGATTTAATAGGAAAGTCCACTATATTCTTTTATAGCATAAAGCAGTAAATTAGAGCAATTTTGGGAAAACTTAATTAGTAGAAACTTTGCAAGTATTACAGGATCCATTTGGTAAAATAAAATAAAATGAATTGTATCTCATTGGGACTTACCTGAGAAGTATTGTTAACAGTGCTACTGTTAACTTTATGCCGATGGGGAAAGAATAAATTATTTAATGAATTGCTTAAACTTAATATTCTAGAGGCAAATATAGCTCAGTTCCAATTTCTAGAGTGTTTACCTCACTGGTGGGGCCTATTTTTTGTCCAACTTTGTTGTGATGGAAGCAGAAACTTAGTTTCCTTTGATTCACTGTTGTATCTCACTGATAGGAATAAATATTAGTAAAATTAGAAACTTATTTTTTGTGTTTTATTAGCAGTGATTAATTCAGTTTTATTATAGCTTGGTTTCCTACCATCAGATTGAATACCAGAAATGAACTGTTATTCTTTTCATCTTCAAGGTGCTTTCAGAAATGACCTCTAGTGTTGAGTTTTTGACATTCATAGATTGTATCAGATCATGATGGCCTTTAGTCAACATAAAATAAATCAGAATAAATGAAGAAATAAACAATTAAAGAGATTATATCATTTCAGTGTAACTTAAACAGCATACATTCAAATAAAAAATGTTAACTAAATACTTAAACAAACTCAAAGAAACAATTATACAAACCTGGAACACATTTTCTATGTGGGTTATAATGGTTATCCCTATTCTGACCAGTCTTACCCCCCACCCTTACTGAGTAACACTTGCTAGTCACTTCACCAGATGCTTACATGCTCATAGTCAAATATTGAAGAAGATACATATGATCGATGACATTAATAAATAAGATTATGGTAAAGGACATCAGTCAATTAAATGAAATATGGTAAGAGTTTAGAACAGGCTTATAAGGAACTTTGTCTATGAAGAGATAGGGAGAGTTCTTTCATGAACCGTCAAAGGGATACAGGGGTTTCTTCGGGGAAAAGAGCAGAGCATTGCAGTAACTGAACAAAGCCTTTCTGTAACAAGAGTTAGGAAGAAGGTGAGTGACAGGGCTAAAAAAAATGTAATGCAAGCCAAGTAAGCCATGGACTTGTAGGGTATATCTGATTTTAAGAGGAAAATTAGCCAAAATACTTTTATTCACTTGTAATATGGTTGACCTTCATTCTTTGCTGTTTATAGAAAGTAAAATATTATCCAGTTTACTTTATGAAATGTGTTAGTTCTTATTTACTTTGATTTATTCCCTCTTTACACATATATAATTTTTTCACTATCTCTTTATCCAACAAACATTTCAAAATGAGTAAAGGCTGGTGAATTCAAAATAGCCTGCAGATTGACTTAAAAGGAAATTTGGCTTTTATCTAACAGATGACATCTATGTCTCTACTTGGAACTAATTATTAGAGATGTAATTTCTTAAAAGTAACATTCAAGGATTCACAATTAATAATAGACAAAATATAAGACAAAATAGACAAAAATAAAATATTTTAAAATAAATTATGAAGGGGAGATTCACATAACATAATATTAACCATTTTAGAAAGGGAACAGTCCACTGATATTTGGTATGGTTACAATGATGTGTAACCAGCACTTGTAACTAGTTTCAAAATATTTCCATCAGTCCAAAGTGAAACCCCTTAAGTATCCAGTAGGATCTCCCTCTCTCCATCCTCTGATAACCATGAGTCTACATCCTTTCTCTATGAATTTATCTATTCTAGACATTTTATATAAATGGAATAATGTGGTCTTTTGTGACTGTCTTCGTCATGTAGCATGTTTTAGAGGCTCATCCACATTGTAGCAATGTATCGATATTTCATCCCTTTTCATCTCTGAATAATACTCTGTTGTATGCATATACTATAATTCGTTTACCCATTTAATCATTGTTGGACTTTGTGGCTATTGTTAATTGTGCTTCTATAAACATGCATAGACATTTATTAATACTTGCACATGTTGAGTTTCAATTCTGTGGAGTAAATGCCTAAAAGTGGAATTACAAGGTTATATGTTAATTCAACATTTAACTATTTTAGGAACTATCAAACTATTTTCTAAAATAGCTGAACCATTTTTACCTTCCCACCAGCATGTATGTGTACGAATTTCTCCACATCTTCATTACCATCAGTTATTTATCATTTTTTATTATAACCATTTAACACAGTATAATGATTTCAGCAAGTTTACACTTTAGATTTTGATTTTTTTTTTCCAAGCCATCCTGAACACGCCCAATCTCATCTGATCTCCAAAGCTAAGCAGGGTCGGGCCTGGTTAGTACTTGGATGGGAGAGATTTAAATTTCTTAATGACTAATGATGAAGTAGTTTTACTTATTCGTTTTCAATGTGGACAACTTTTATTTCTTTTTCCTACCAAATTGTTCCAAAAACAAATACTACATACTAAGGTCTGTCCAGCCATTGTTAATATAATGAGAATAGTTTATGTGACATTGATGTAACCTGGCAGCTAAAGTGAGTGGACTGGAAAGCACATCTGTGAACAATGACAACTTCACTGTACTAGTCAGTGGGGGTGGTAGACGCTGGGGGTGGTGAGTGAGCATGTGTACTGTGTGGCTGTCACATTCAAACTGAGCAAGTGGAGCAATGAATCTGCATCACATTTTGTGTTAAGGTCGAACATTCCTGTGGAAACTATTTGGATGATTCAGAAGGCCACAGCTATGGGCAACTGGTGATTAGTAGCTTCGTCATGACAACACATTCACTCATTCATCATCTCTCACACTGATTTTTTTGGCAAAACATCAAATTATCCAGGTGACTCAGCCTGCTACAGCTCAGATTTGGTGCCCTGTTACTCTTGGCTTTTCCCAATATTTAAATCACCTTTGAAAGAAAAGAGATTTCAGACTGTCAGTGAGACTCAGGAAAATACAATGGCGTAGCTGATGGTGACTGGAAGAACTGTGTGAGGTCCCAAGGTATCTACTTGAAGGTGACTGAGGCATCAATGTCCTATGTACAATGTTTCTTGTATCTTGTATCTTCTATAAATGTCTGTGTTTTCTGTATTGCATGGCGGGATGCATTCTGAACAGACCTCAACCATAATTTCTGCCAGAGACCTGCAGGTATTATATCACCTTACCAAGTTTGGAACAATATTTGTTGTTTTTTTTTTCACCTTGAGAGTATTGCAAGTTCAGCAAAACAGTGATAAACACCTTGAAACAGTTCTTCATTACAAATAAGATTTTCTCTGCTCCCTTCAGAAGCCAGCATGATGGTTCCACACTGAGCACGAAAGCTGCCATTTTTTAGTTTTGATGAGCTAGGAGAAATTAGAAAAAGTGCATCAAAATGCTCTTGTACAAAGCTCTCCTACCATTTTTAAGTTGCCATTTTCTTTGTTCAGCTTCTACCTGTTTGCTGTAGAGTTTTGCCTCTTTCCAGAATTTGGGCAAAGTTGGTTTTGACAGTTTCTGCTTGCTTATTTTCCATGTTTCTGTAAAGGAGTGAGCATTTGGAATCCTCCATTTTGCTGATATAACTCTCTTTCTTGAAATCTTTTTATTTATACAGCGTGTATGTTGTGTAATGGTTGCTTCATAATGTTAGAACAAATTTAATTTTTGTATACTTTGTTAAAATTATTTGCCAACATACCTTCTAACAGTTTCTTCTAGATCTTATCACCTTACAAAATCAGGGTGATGACACTACATTTTGGAAGTTAATAATAACAAATATTGACATCCATATTGTTCAGGCAAATAACTATCACAGACTTTGTTCTTTTCATTGTGTGATTCTAAAAATTTATAGAATCCAGTATTTGTAGATCTTCAGATATTTAGAATATTTCAACTGAGTTAAACAAGGACAAATTGTTTTCTAAACTGATGTCAAACTATATTTATAACTATGCCTTAGTTTAAAAAGTTTCTTCAAAATAAGCTAGAGTATATGTAAACAAAGTAACAATCTTATAATCAGCTACTGCATGAGGATTCAGAAACATGCAAACTCACATCATAAAATTTGGTAATGATACATTTCTGGGAGGAAAATTTCAGCTCTGAGATACATATAAATAGAATGTCACAATTGTACAGGTGAAAATTGAATATGTAAAACTTACCATGCGAGAGCAAGATAAAGCATTATGATTTAAGTTCATGTGTACAAAATAAATTGAAGAATTAAGATATATTCTGATGTCAAGTAATCAAATTATCTAACTTCTACTGCATGTTTAGTTCCATGGAAATAAAAGCTTATAACATATACAGTTATAAATTTCTGAAATTTTGCTAAAATGGACAAAAATCAAATTGTTATCCTTATTTATGATTCTTTAGAATTTTATGTCATTTATAACAATATTTGTTGTCAGTCCTCAGCTTCTTAGTGTCCTCCATGGTGTCTTTTATGCACAGAATATTATTATTTTTACGATGGTTTTAAAATTAATATTTTAAAATGTAATGCATTAAAGTTACAAATCACAGATTATAGTTTTTTCTTATAACTTTTAATTATTTTGCTTATTTATTTAATTATCTGTTGTTCAAGTACAGTTGTCTCCATTTTCCCCCCACCACTATCCCACCTCCACTTGTCCCCACCCCCCACTCTTGAAATTACCCCCTTTGGCTTTGTCCATGTGTCCTTTATGCATGTTACCTGACTGCCCTTTCCCTGTTTTCCCCCGTTATCCCCCTCACCCCTCCCCTCTGGTTACTATCAGTTTGTTCTTTATTTCCATGTCTCTGGTTATATTTTGCTTGCTTGATTGTTTTGTTGATTAGGTTCCACTTATAGGTGAGGTCATATGGTACCTGCCTTTCACTGCCTGGTTTATTTCACTTAGCTTAAAGCTCTCCAGTTCCATCTGTCCTGTTGTAAAGGGTAGGACCTCCTTCTTTCTTTCTGCTACATAGTATTCCATTGTGTAATGTACCATAGTTATTTTTTATCACTCATTTGCTGATAGGCACTTAGGCTGCTTCCAGAATTTGGCTCTTGCAAATTGTGTTGCTATGAACATTGGGTTGCATAGGTTCTTTTGAATGTTTTTTCAGGATTCTTGGGGTATAATCCCAGTAAAACCTAATAGCTGAATGCAGACTGGTGGAGCCACTGTGGAAAGCAGTATGGAATTTCCTCAGAAAACTAAAAATGGAACCACCTTTTGACCCAGCAGTTCCATTTCTTGGATTATACTCTAAGAATCCTGAAACACCAATTCAAAAGAACCTATGCACCCCAATGTTCCTAGTAGCACAATTTGCAATAGTCAAGTGATAGAAGCAACCTAAGTGCCCATCAGCAAATGAGTGGACCATAAAAAAAAAGAAATGGTACATTTACACAATGGAATACTAGGTATCAGAAAGAAAGAAGGAAGTCCTACTCTTCTCAACAGCATGAATGGAACTGGAGAGCCTTATGCTAAGTGAAATAAGCCAGGCAGTGAAAAACAGATACCATATGATCTCACCCATAAGTGGAGCCTAATCAACAAAACAATCAAGCAAGCAAAATATAACCAGAGACATTGAAATAAAGAACAAACTGACGGTAACCAGAGGGGAGGAGAGAGGGGGATAACAGAGGAAAGAAGGAGAAGGGTCACCATGCAAAATGTATAAAGGACCCATGGACAAAGTCAAGGGGGGTAGGATTGAGGGTGGGAGGTAGAGGTGGGTGGAGGGAAAGTGGAGACAACTGTACTTGAACAACATTAAAAAAAGAAATATATTGCAAAATGATAACAAAAACTTAATAACTTGAAATAAAATATATTCTAGAATCATAGCTGTATTAAGACATATAATAAGTTAATTTATTGGTTGCATAAAAGAGCTACTAACAACAAAAATGCTAAGATCAGGAGAAATAAGTGGAGGAAATGTACATAATTTTTAATCTGGTTCTCTATTTTTCAGATTGTATTTTATATATATATATATATATATATATATATATATATATATATATATTCCCCACTAGGGAAACTGAAACAGTGAGTCTCAATGTGGTATGAAAATAGTTAAATGTAGAAGACTGTAATAACCCATTAATATAGGTAGTGGAGTATAGACCACGTACTGGGCACCAAGAGCATGTTGGTGATAATGCCACATGGGTAAGTGCTGAATTTATTTTAAAAGTCAATTATGTGAGTTGAAATATATATTCCAAGCTGAAAGTCAATATTATATATAATATATATTGCATATGTAATAACATATTATATATTATATATTAATATCTATTTATGCTGAGGCTGGATAATTTTTATTAGTTGATTTATGGAATACTATTGAATTATTCATGAAACTCTAAATACATTTGATGTGGAAGGTATGTAATGGGGTTGCAATGAGTGAGGCGACATTTCCACAACATTTTGAGGTAACTTTAAGTGATTTTATGAGCATATTCACTGATACCTTCAGTTCTTAGATTATTGAGGAAATTTTAAAAATCTCTGTATGAACATAGAACATGATACTTGCTCCCATGTATGTTCATAATTTCTAAAATGCACATAAACATCTCTGTTTGTAGTACTTGAGATTTCCTTCATATATCTTCTGACGGTAAAATACCTAGAATGTATCACTTGCTTTAAGATTTGGGATCTGGTGTTGGCTGCATTCCCCTAATAAATATAATTTAACTCCCCAAAACTTAGACATTTGACATTTAATTCAATAAGTTCTAAATTTCAAAAAGGGTGTCAACTTTTATTGCCATAGCTGGTATTACATTTAGAATGAAAAAGAAAGTTTACTTAATATTTTAAATAAGATTGTATCTATAATATCCCAGAGTTCAATAATGTACCTACTTTTAAAGGGAAATACCTTACAACAATTCAGTGGCCTTTGTTGGGAGGTTCTACCTTCTAATAAAATATACAATCTTACATATTAAAAAATAAAACACCAAAAATGGACAAAAAAACCCATAATGATATGTTTACCTCTGTGTGTGTGTTAATGTTTTCCAAGAACACTACATGGTAATAATATACCACAAAATTATTTTATAGCATAGCACAACATTGCATAGCATAAAGAGCTGTAAAGCAAAAATTCAATATATTGCATTTTGTATTTATAAATGGTTATTAATTCATCCTTCAAACACATATTTTATTGTCAATAAAAATCCCAATAAACTAGGAGTTATTCCATTCACAATGGTATATATTCACATGTTGAGATGCTCACACATACTAATAATTTTCTATTTTGACTTTTATTTTATTTATTACTTATATTTTTTAAAGTCTCTTATTAGATAAAGCTCAAGTGTTGGGATATAGACAATCCTGAGCATTTAAATAAATAGATAGACACTTCTAGAAAAAGTAGAAAAATTTTAATAGTTTATGTATACTTTGAAATATAAAAGTAAAATAAATTTTTAAAAATATTACTGAGAAGAATTTATTGCCAGAGAACAAACTGACATTGCCAGATGAGAGGTGTGTTAAGGGAGATTGTGAAAAAGGTGACAGGATTGAGAAGTATAAATTAGTAGTTACAAAATAGTCATGGGAATGTAAAGTACTGCATAGGGAATGTAGTCAATAACATTCTAAGAATTATGTATGGTGTCAGATGGGTGCTGACTTATTAAGAAGATCATTTTGTGAATTACATAAATGTCTAACCCTATGTTGGATACTCGAAACAAATATAATATTGAATGTCTAATAAAAATTCGAATAAAGTATAAAGAAAACATAAAATAAGACCTAAAACATAAAAAGATAAAAAATAAAATGTACAGTAAATAAGAGATCAGTTTGTAAAAACCATGAAAATTTGGAGATATATAACATATATAATAGATGTAAGAATATTTTATTTTTGCTATTACTAAACTTTGTGTCTCAACTGGGAAAATCAGTTGAACCAACAATACTTGAAGTCCTAATCTAACTGACTGTTTTAATATTAAATAAACCAATTAGATATATGTCTCCACAATGCTTTAAAATGTTGAGGAATTAGCTGGTGAGAATTTCAACCCTGTTCTGATGATAGGAGAACAAGTGAATGGGGGCAGTGCAATACCTCAGGCCAGCTCAGTGGGTAAGTCTGTGGCACACCTAGTTATTTAGAAAGGGAGCCCTCTGGCAGAAATTCAAACCATTGTGTCAATGAGAAAATAAACTCAAAACACCACTAAAAGGTGAACTAGCAGAAGAAAATTTGTGAACCAAAAAAAGAAGATTGACAATTAAGATACATTTATTGGTCTAATGCACTGAAATATAGAATATACATATCTTAGGTTAAGTAGAATAAAAGACCTTGTATCTCCAAGAAAGTAATGCACAATGAATTTGGTACCATATTCAAAATAAAATTTAATCAAACTTCTCAGAGAGAAATTATCCTTTAATTTATCATTTCCTCATTCAGTGAGAAATACTACTTCCATTTACTGCTCTATTATCTAATAAAAATGAAGAGCTATCTGATTCCAACCTGCATTTCTTAATCTGTAATGACACTCAGTTCATCACTAGAAGTAAATCCAAGATAAAATAAAATACTTATTCTGAAAAAGCTTTAAAATTTATTTAGAAAGATAAATTACAAAAAGATAATAGCATAAATTTAGATATAATATTCTGCTCAGATGTTATATTACCCTTGAATATATGGTTTTTCTTCACTTAATAAACAATGATAGTAAAAATATATATTTATTATAATTTTTCTCCTTTTTACCTAAGTTCAAATGCAAAGTATAAATGTGTTTTGAGAAACAAATATAGGTAGGATAGATATTTAAAATTTTGATTCATTAAAAATATAATATGAATTTCAGATTTTATTCTATAATATTTCCCTAAAACATTTGACAGATTTGAAGCATTTATTCAACTAATCTGTCATTAATGATAATGGATTATTATAAAAGTCTCTTGGCAGAATATTACAAAATTTAAGTACATTGGCACTTAAAATTTCAGGGGAAGTCCAAATCAATTTGATACAATTATTTTGTACTGACATTTCTAATAGTTAATGATTAATCTGCAGCTCATGACATATTTGATTAAACTAAAATTGGACATGCATAGCTTTTTCAAGTTGTGATAACTCATTAAGACCTGTGCTTGTGCAGCAAAAGAATAGAGTTCTATAGGCAATATAGAAGTGATAAAAATCACTTCCTTTAAAAAAAGCACATGAATTTTAATTAGAATAAATGTAAAAATAACACATCAAAATCTTTCTATCATTTTTGTTACACAGACACTGCTGAGGTCCTAAAAAAATGAAGATTCAGTTAATTAAGTCAAAACCTTAATATATATCTGAACTGTTAACAAGGATAAAGCAAAAAGTAATGTGAAATGAGCTGTTTTATCAGTAAAAGGAGACTTTGTAGTAAAATGTATACAAATAGCTGGTGATTTAATTGTTCTAAAGGTACAGTACTAACATAACATTAAAAATTTTCTATTTTATTTTATTTTTTGACATTTTAAAATGAAATAAAATTGAAGGTAACCTCCACAACATTTTCAATGATATTTAACATGGTATTCAATACAATTCGAATACCTTTCAAATTGTCCCCAAAGTAAATGATACATTTTTTTATTGTCTTTTTTTAGGTTTGAAAAATCTGGTTTTTTAATTTAATCTTTATTATATTTTTTCCAATATCATTTAGTCCCTTATGCTCCTCTCCTCCAGCAATCACGACACTACTGTCCATGTCTTTAAGTCCTTTTTCCCTTTTTGCTCTGTCCCTCTGCCCCCTAACTTCCTCCACCACTATTGGTCATCTACCGTCCATCTATGAGTCTGTCTCTGTTTTGCTTATTCAGTTCGTTCATTAGATTCCACATATGAGTGAAATCATATGGAATTTGTCTTTTCTGACTGGCTTATTTTACTTAACATAATGGTCTATTTTGAATTTAATAAGGTGTTCAAGAGTTACCAGTAATTACTTTCATTTTTGTTATTCTTCATACAATTTAGGGGTTTCTGCCTATTGGAAAATGAGGAAAATATTAAACATAAAGCTACAATTGCCTATTTTACCCTGAAAACAATGGATATATGTCAGTTAGTGTTTATATTTTTACATATTCATTTCTCAATAATTGAACAATTACACTGTGGTTTAATAAATACAAGAGTGCTATGTATCGTTTTTTCCTAATTCTTGTCCATATTTTGACTTTTTAATTGTTTGTTTTGTTACAAAACATTAGTTTATATGTTTACTACAAAATATTGGTAAATTTAAATGAGTGAAAAAAACTGTAGTTTTAAGATAAAATAATTTTAAAAATTCTAATATCTAAACATAGGTATATAATCTTCATATTTTAATTTTACATACATTTCTAAATGTAAATATGTTGATATAGATAATTAATTACAATGCATAGGTGCATATGTAGAAAGATTCATTTAATAACCATTAAATATGAAATTATTTAAAGCCTATTGTCATTCAGTGATAGATGATAAACATCCTTGTCAGTGCAATTTTTTAAAACACATAGAAATGTTTTTGTCTCAGCTCTGCCCCTGAGCTGTATAAAATAAGATATGTTCATGCACTTATAGAAAGGGAGTCATAATAATAATAACATTTTCTCATATGAATGTTGTAAGTATCAAATGAGGTCATGAATAAAAGTACTTCAGATCATACTTAACGCTTCCTATAATATTCACCATCCTCTTCCTCCTTGACTTCCTCTCTTTTTCTTAAAGAAATTTAAACATTCCCAATTGATTAATCATTTTTATTTCATCAAAGTAATTCTAAATTAATACTGATTATTTCTGTTTATGCAACATGTATTTAAAATTTTTTAAAGCTTTCATTATATATTATGAAAAATAATAGTCATGATATGTTTTTAGATGTAGTAGAATTTCCAGAACATTTTTAGTCAATTTTTAAAATTTTAGCTATTGTTGATTATATGTATTTTCTGCCCTTGAATTTACTTGGATAATATATATTTCATAGGAAAAATTTTTCATTTCAATTGTTTTCCAATAGCACAAACATTTATAGTTCTCACTCATAGATTTAGTTCTTGTGTATACAAAATAAGAATCTTTTTATTAGTTCTAGTATTCCTATTTGTAGAATATCAATTCAATAAAGAGTGTAACTCCAATTTCTGATATTTGATAGCATGTAGTTCTTAAGCCTCATTTTCCCCTTTGAACTATCTGTCCCAAATCTGAGCTGATGATGACAAAGACATGAAATTCTCTTTCAGTGTCTCCAGAAGATTAATCATACAAGACTCTTCCCACTCATTTGAACCTTAGCTCTTATCCTATTACCTAATCACCACAAAAACTGCAGACCAGTTGTCAATTAGTGCTGTTTCTCAGGATATTTTCAAGCTGACTTGGGAGACATGCCCTACTCTCCTAGAAATACTCATTATGTAAGGTTTTTATAATATTCTCTTGGTAGGTGTATGAGTGTGATCAACACCCTAACAAAATTGGAGGTTTTCACAAAAAATGCACAAGGAAACTTCTAGAACTAATAAATTTAACAAAGATTTATGCTCAAAAACAGTTGTATTTCTATATACTAACATTAAAGATATCCTGTGTACAAATAAGAAACACTTAACATTGTTACCATCTCAACTACTCAATGTAATCTACACATTATTATAGTAATTTTATTTGCAGAAATGAAAAAGCTAAGCATGAAATTCATATGTAACTGAAAGTGGCCATAAATAACAAAAAATCTTGGAAAAAAAGGGGAAAAGTTGAAGGACTTAACAATTCCTGATTTCAGAATATCCTACAGAGCTATTTACAAGTGATCATGTCAATTGCATAAGGATAGACATATAGATTGATGTCATAGAATTAAGACCCCAGAAATAAAACCCTGTAATGAGAATTCCAAGTTCAAACAGTGAGTAAAGAGTAGCTTCTTCAACAAATGGTTCTGGGATAACTAGATTTTTACACCATAAACAAAAATCAACTCAAAACAACAATGGCTTAAATGTAAGAGCTAAATCCATAAAACTATTAGAAAAAATATACAGAGATAAATCTTGATGTTTTGGTTTTAGCAATGTCTTCTCAGACACCAAAAGTATGAGTAACAAAGGTAAATAAACAAACAAATTGGACTTCAACAAAATAAAAACTTTTGGATATTAAATAACATTATCAAGGAAATGAAAAACCTACAGAATGAGAAAATATTTATAAACAGCACATCTAATTAAGGTTTATTATCTATAATAAATAATACTACTTATATATACTATTACTTTACTAATAAAGAACTCCTACAACTCAACAAGACAAATAACCTTGTTTAAAAATGATCAAATTACTTGAGAGTTTATTCTTTCTCTAAAATGATAAACAAATGACCAGTTACCACATGAAAAGATGCTTAACCTCATTAGTGGTTAAGGAATGCAAGTGAAAACCACAATTAATTACCACTTTATACTCTGTAGGATGACTATAGCTAATTTTTAAAAAATAGCAACAAGTGTTGGTAAAGATGTGAATAAATTAGAACTCTTGTGCAGTAATGACAGGAATGTACAATCATACAATCCTTGTGAAAAACTCTTCGGTGGTTCCTCAGAAAGTTAAACGTGAAATTACCATATGACCCAGCAAATTCACTCCTAGGCATATACCCAAAATAATTAAAACCAGAATCTCAAATCAATACTTGTATATCACTGTTCATAGTAACATTACTTACAATATCCTGAAGATAAAAATTATACAAAGTTCAGTACAGTAAATGGATAAACAAAATGTTGTATAGTAATACAATGAAATATCATTTACTCATAAAAATAACAAAATTCTGATACATGCTACAACAGGGTTGAACACTGAAAAGATTATGCTTAATTAAATAAACCAGGCAAAAAAGGGCAGCTATTGTGCGATTTCACTAGCAGTGAAACTATGGAAAGGAAATTAAGAACACAATTCCAATTATAATGGCACCCCCAAAAATAAAATTTTTGGAAATAAATTTAACCAAGAATGTGACAGACTTGCACACCGAAAACTACAAAAACAATTATTAAGAGACCTAAATATACGGAAAGACATGAAATGTCTAGAATAGGTAAATTCCTAAAGACAGAGAATAGGTTAGAGGTTACCACGGGGAGAGGGAGAGGAGACTAAGGAATTATTGCTTAGTGGTTACAAAATTCCTATTTAGAGTAATAAAGTTTTAGAGATAGTGGTGATAATTGCATGTGGAATAGATGACTGTTAATGTAATTAACACCACTGAATTATATGCTTAAAAATGTTTAATTTTATCAGATAGATAGATGAGAGAGAGCATGAAAGAGAATCTTACCACAAATAAATTTAATAAACCAAACTGGAAGGTTGAACAAACAATATTCATGGAAAACCACTGTAGCTTTCAAGAAAAGAGAAGCTACAGAAACCACTGAAAACTACCTGTGATGGGTGGTCACTGGTAGCTACAGCACTGGTAAGCATGACTCGCTGAAGAAGACCTGTGATTCAATGAAAACCTCACACTTGTATTATGCCTACGCATCTTCCCAGGACTGTCTTTGGTGGCGGGGGGGGAGGAATGTCTCCCTATTTTGTGCATTCCAAATGTTACACAAGAATGCTATGAAAAAAATTCTAGAAATTACCAAATCTTTCTTCTATTTTGTAGATGACATTGCAAAAAGGGGTAGGAATGATTTCAAGATGACAACAAAACAATCTGAGATAGTTCATCAGCATTTCAATACAACATCTAAACACGCTGTTCTATTTAAATGTAATCTGCAAATAAAAATCACTGAAACCATATCATGCGTCCTCCTTTAGTTAATGATGGTGCTTATCTCCTACCCAAAAGGGAGGGCCAAAGGCTCGTTTGTCATTTACTTCCTCTTCTACCACAACCTGTCCTTTGATAGCTTGTAACATAAAGAGTAAATTGTAAAGTTAACTGCCACCATCACACGTTTTATGAAATAATAGAAATGAGCAAGATAGAAAAATTCATTACTGATTAATATTTTAAAACATCTACATGAAAGAAACAAAGGCTAATAGAATTATAGTTATTAAAATTACCATTTCATAGGCAGCTATGAAGCAATATTTGGTATACCCACCTAAGGCTCACTTTATTCTGAGTTAATATTTTAACAACTATCTCACTTAGGAATGATGATTTTCCTGTTGATCTAAACAATAATTTCTGAAGGTTCAGAGTTATTAATCCTGCCTAAATTTGCTTTCCATTAACTTTTACCACGGGATATATTGAGAATAACCACCATCCCACACAGAATTCATTAGTTTCTTAACATATGCCTCCCCACTAGTTAGCATCAACCCAACTTAATATTGATACTAGAATTACCCTGAAGATTTACCCTGTTGTGTGAAAGGAAGATATCCAAATTTCGGCAATGGACATCATCACCTCTAGTTCAAAAGGAACATGGTTGTCTGCTCTGGAGAATGCAGTCTTCTTTTCAGAATTAAGCTTTCTATAGTGCAAGTTTTTAGTAACAGGAAGCAATATACATATATGCATACACATACAATTTATTTAAAAAGAGAGAGGAGCCACTTCCTGTTTAATCTCTGGTTTTCTTGGTCCATGTGTACTGGCTCACAGAGAATTTGTACCATAGATTTGTTATATCAAAGCACATTTCACACTTGCTAAACAGAACACCAACTTCCCCTGGCTGGCGCTACAACTGAATACTCATTAGGCCATTTCACCAATCGACCTGGCTAATTACTTCTTGGTGAATGTGTATGTATATATATATTCAGTGAATCTCATGGGTGTAAGTTTTTCTTTCCATATTTTGTTGTAAAAGTTATTACACAGTCACAAATAATGCTGTTTGAGATGTGTGGATGGTCAATGTGACATTAAGTAATTCCATAGATGTTTGAGCAGGCAGAATAATTATAGGCAGAAAAGACAAATGCACATGTAAATTAATTATACTTTCCAGTGAAAATATAGCATTAACTATGCATCTCTAATATAATCAGTCTGCTTCTAGATGTCTGGCCATTCCCTCTGGAAATGGTTTCACATTGGGTCCTTCACTCTGATTTCTGCTGTTGGAAGGCAGAGTGCTTACCAACAGTAAAAGAGATGAAGCCCATCTGTTTGAGCACAGGTATGAACCTCATTTTCCTTGATCCCATTGAGAAACCACTGGGATGGTTGAGGAAAGATCATGGCAGACATTATTAACAGAAAAGCTTATCTTGTCCATCTGATTATTGAAAATCTCTTCTGCTACTTGTGTAAGTATTCTCCAAAAAAAAAAACAAGTAAATGCATATTCATTGGTATAATTTTTCTTTGCTCCTTCTTATTAGTAACCTTTCCATCTGTTATTTCCAAGTACTTCATCATGAATTCAAACCACTAGCAACTGCTTATGAATAAATTCTTCTAGCTATATCATTTTCCAGGAAAATTTGACAGGCCAATTCCCTGCTAAAATATGTTTATTAGAGTATTTCATTTCCTTGCTGTTCTTCAGGACGATCATGATGTGAATCTCAGAGCTGTCAGTCAAGTTTTACCTTGTGTCAAGTAGTGGAAAGAACTAATTATAAATCAAACCATTTTTTTTTCTTTTCAGTTCTTCATAAAGACACTCCGTGTGTGTGTGTAGGCATGGATATGTGTATATATGAAAAACTGTCTTTTTTTCCCTCTGATGTTTTATATTTGAGGACTTTGGTCTAGAGTAAAACAGATCAGGTAGGTTTTCAAAGCCTAAGAACAGCACCCAAAACTTTACATGTGATTACAAATGTGTGGGCAGACAGATAGATACAAACGGCCCTTCTGGGAGATTAGGGGAAAAGGTAATATCTCTCTGAGGTTGGAAACATATCTTGCTCCCCTTTTCTACCTCATTAAAAAAAAATTGTTTTCTTCTATTAAATCCTGTTTATGTTTACCAGAGTAAAACCCGTACAATTAAAGAAGTCTAATTTAGCAGTTTCAATTACCTCACAGCGGACAGTAGTAGATTTGCAATATAAAATTCCTATTAAAAATAATATTGTGGTTTATTGTTTCCTTCCAAGTGAAGATGATTGATTTAATTAATTTAGAAACTTTGCTATATAGATATATAGATATATACATATTGTTTTCTGAGCAAATTAAGGCATTATTGTTTTAACTTTAAAAATCCTCTTTAGAAAAAGCACATTATGGTGGGGAAAAGAAAGGATGTTTTAAAGTTTCAGTTAACTTTACCTATTTTTAATTCTCTTTAATATTTCTAAAGCCTGATTTTTTGTCTTCTATGGTTATATGTGAAAACAACCTTGATTCTTTAAGCGACTATGGCTGTGAGCCTAACCAGATATTCCTGTCTTGATTCACAACATTGCTCGGTCTCAGGCTAGAAAATTGATATGTTAAAGTTGGTTATGGATGAGGTTAGGGTTAGTGTTTGTGTTGGAGGTAGGATTAGGGTTAAGTTTAGGGTTAGTGTGAAGATTAGAATTGAAGTTAGAGTTAGGGTTAAGGTTAAGATTAGGTTCAGGTTTTGAGGGCCAAGATATAAGTAAAGGTTAGGTGAGATTTTATGTGCAGTTTTAGATTTAGAGTAAGATGTAGTGTGAAGTTTGGGTTGAGTTCAGGATTAGGGGTTTAGGTTTAGGGTTACAGCTAGTATTTGGCTTGAGGTTAGAATTAGGGTTAATTTGTTTAGGGTTTAAAGATAGTTTTACAGTTTAGGTTAAGAAAATGACTAGGGTTATCATTAAGAGGGGGTTATGCTCAAGGCTAGGGTTAAAAAAAATGAAAAGTGAGCTGTATAAAAATTTCTTCTTCTGCTTATGGTAGAACCCTCCTTAGTAGAATAAGATTAGCATAAGTAGTCTTAAAATAAGCTTAAGCAACATTAGAGATTTTACTGTGGAGATGCAAAATCTATTCCGTTTTGTTGTTGTTTCCTGAGAAAATAAATTTCATTCTTATCTGAAAAACCGAGAGGCAGTAAAAGACAGCGGGTGAGGGCTCTGGAGCCAGGCTGCCTAGGTCGGATCTTCCACCCACTGAGAGTGTGATACAGGACCAGTTTTGCTTCATCTGCACAATGAGGATAATGACATCCAAAAATTGTTTTGAGTATTTAACAATTAAATAGATATAGAGAAATTAAAATTTCCTGGGTTACCAGGCCTGTCTAGAAAAAGTCCAGTCATTGTTGATATAGCGAAGATGGCTTGTGCCACATCGATGTGACCTGGCAGCCAGGAGAGCAGACTGGAATGTGCATGTGTGAACAATGATGACTTCACGGTACTAGTCAGTGGGGGCAGTAGACACCATTGAGTGAGCATGTGTACTGTGTGGCTGTTGTATTCGAAATGACTTAGAGAGCAGAGAATTTTGTGTTAAGCTTGAACATTCCTCCATGGAAACTCTTCGGAGGATTGAGAAGCCTTTTGGGGGTGATGCAGTGAGTTCAGCACAAATAAAACTGTGGCACAAATGCTTCAAAGATGTTTGAGAATCTCTTGAAAATGATCCACGTTCTGGAAGGCCCACAACAAGCAGAACACCTGAAAATGTTGAACATGTGTGGGCTACAATCAACAGAGATCAGCGACGGACAGAGCATGGACTAGAAGCTGATCTGGGGATTCCAAAAACGACTGTGTCAGAGATTTTGATGCAGGATCTTGGTATGAAACAAGTCATGGCAAACTTCGTTCCATGGCTTCTTAATCAGAGTAGAAGAAACATCGTACTGCAGATGCTAATGACTCTGTGGGAACTGTGTGAGGTCCCTAGGTGCCTACTTTGAAGGAGAGCGAAGAGGCATTGTCTTATGTATGATGTTTCTTGTATCTTCTATCTTCTTTAATAAATGTCTCCATTTTCCATATTACATGGACGGATAATTTCTGGACAGACCTTCTATATCAAAACTCAATAAATATTGGGTCATAATATTTTGATGAAAACTTTTGTCAGATTTAACATAATCGTATATATACAAAGTCTTAATAAATATCCAAAATCAATGTGTCAGTCATGCCATTTTTTGTCCACTGTCATGTGAGTCAAAATAGATTATTTTACATTCAAACTGAGATCAAAAGAAACACATATGCCTTCTTTAGAATTGAATTTATTTGCAAAATCTGTGTCCTTAGTGGTTTTTGTGTGGCAGTTCATAACAAGTATGGTTTAAACTAGATAAATTACTTTTTATGAAATTACATAATGTGCCTTTAAACAGCATAATGGTGTTAATGCATTTTAATTAGCTATCTGGCAAATCAACAGATGTACACGGCCATGCTCGCATAATTTATCTACTAACAACAGCGTTGGTGTTTGTAAAGAGCTTGTAACAGTGTTCCCATTAATGCTCTAATAGATCATTGATTTCTGACCTAACAATTTGCAAGAGTTTTTAAAACAGTGCCATTTTGAAAATGTCAATATAATATATGTTATTTTCTTAATTAATGCAGATGTATAGTATGGTACAAGTACTTTCTAAAAACTTAAGCTAGGGTCTGTCAAAGATATGTCACAATTGGAGTTTTCACAGATATGTGATTCATAATACATACCAGATTCTAAATGTCCCGATTTATTTTATCTTTTCTCCAAAAAAAGTATTTCTATTCATGAGGTTGGGTAGGATATTGGTTAAGCATACTCTCAAGAGACAGATTACTCACAGTCAGTTCCTGGCTATGTGACCTTGTATAACTTAACCTAATCAAGTATGTTTCTTCATGTGTGATGTTAGAGAAATAAAAAATATTTTTCTTGTTTGAGTGCTGTAATAAAAAAAAGTATACGTATATGTGAATTAGTTAGTTAATAATTTATTTCATTTCCAATTTGTTTATTCAATAAACTGTGAAATCAAATATTTTAACCTTTTTTTTTCAAATACAAGAAAAAGGAGTACGTCTTATAAAAACTACATTTTGCTTTTTTAATTTTGTATCTTGGAAGAAAACAGTACTTATATTGTTTCATTGTTGCATTCAGGAGGCAGGGCAACTAGTTTCTGGGGATATATATACATACTGATAGATATATCTATCTATATAATATCTATATTCAGATGATAGATGATAGGTAGGCAAGTAGATAGATAGAAAGAAATATTTTTTTCTTCCTAATGTATGCTGTGGTAGCAAGGTAGTAAATAATTCTTTATGGGATTCAACTGCCCTCATTGAGCATAACCGATAAGGCCTCGTTTCATGCAAGTGTTTCTGGCGTTTTGCAAGTGCTTCTGGCGTTTTGCCTCCAATTGTCCTTTGATCAAGGGGGCAAGTAATCCATGGACAAATATTTGCCCAATGGGAGAGAGAAGCCATTGTTTAGCCTCTTTTCTGCCTGTTATTGGGCAGTGCATAATGTAAATGGAGATGAAGAGGTTAGGAAAAGATAGGAAAGCAAGAAACCTCAATAAAACCTGGTGACTGGTGATATCGCAGTTATAAATGATTATGTTTTGAAAGAATACAACAATGTTTCAAATTCTATTCTCTGAAAAGGTATACACTCTATGTAGAAGCATTTCTCTGAGATGCAATCAATACATAGAGCCAAAATTAATGTCTGTTGGAATATTTTTCCTAATTAAAAAAATTTTTTTTCAGGACACTAAGTGTGGACAACTGATGTAACTGCCATTCTGTCAAGTATAAATGTGAGTTCTCCACTAACCTTCCTGTCCTCAGATACCACTAATTTTTTGCATTCATCTTGGGCAATAGTTAATATTATATGATAGAAAAATAAATTAACCTGGAATAATTTCTTAAAGACTAGGCATTAACTAGCTCACTAAGAGCAGGAGTTGTGGGTTACTATTGTACTTTTTAGTAAAAATTTAGTACAAATTTAGTACTAAATTTTAGTATTTAAAATACTAAAAATTTAGTATTTAAAATTTAGTACAAATTTAAAATGAGGCATATTGGAGACATGTCATTGAATTAATCAACTTCTGAGGTCCTGAAGGACACATTTACATACCTGGAAAGCAATGCTGAGAAAATTTCAATCCACCCTGGAAGAAGAAAATCGCTAGGTTAAGAATGAGCAGAATTAGGGGGACGGGGCTCATTTTAATCCCTTTGGAATTTCAACTTACAAGATCAAAATATTTCAGTCTTATCTGTAATTCCTTTAGTATTTTACATTTGACTGTCAAGGGGATTTAATTAAAGAACTTTAATTTTCCATGGATACTTGAAAATGGAATGTTTTAAGCAAATATTAGGCCCCTCTATGTTCTTGGCATTGTATTTCTGACATACTTTTAACATGTGATTATTGGAGTATCTATGGTTATATTTGACTTTATTATACATAGAACATGTGATTGAGTATGTTGGACAATGAAAATACATATTTCTGGACAGCTAAATAAAATAGGGAGTGAACTTTGAAATTTGAGTTCAACCTGTCCTTATAGTAGATATATCTCTTTCATTGTTTTGATCCATGGGGCCAAAAATTTTACTTCTCCAAAACAGTCCTATGAATACTCATAAAGGCAGTTTGTAAAGTGTGAACACACTCATGAAGGTAGGAGAATGATAACTGTTATTCCCTACACTGGGATCATAGCCATACTCTGGGTTAAACATCAATTCAAAGTTTAATCTACAGAGTTGAAAGGACAGGGGCCTGGAAATGTTTGCAAAGAAAAATCCTCACAGTAATTCCACACAGGGAATTGGTCTTAAGAAAATATGGGATCTTGTTAAACTACCTCTGATAGTCTCTCGTCTCTGCATCTGTTGCTGGATCAGAAAGGGAACAAAAATATAAAGTAAAGCAGACCAGAGACAAGATAGATGCCACGTGCGTAGGTTCGAAAGAATGAATAAAGCATGCCTCAATTTTTTTGTTTGTTTCTGACTTTGATGAGTACTGCATCTTGCAAAACAGGGCCCTTCATCACAACCTAAACATTCACTCAACTCAGCAGTGGGAATAGCCTAAGGAGTATCTACTGGGAGGTAGAGAAGGCCCAGGCTCTGCCACTGGCTTGACCCAGAGAGCTGAATCATTAGGTCAGCATCAACGTGCCTGAGCCACAACAGGGCTGTTGCTTCCCTTTACACTCCAAATCACCCGAGGTCTCCCTTGTGTTTCACCCTTACCAGAATCATAATAGAGAATTCTGGGAAGCATAGCTTAACCTTGCAAGTTAACACATTACAAACCGATCATACTACTCTTTCTTCTCTTGAAGAGCAGAAACTCTGCCTTCGGCTTCTGACTAAGTCCCTTTATTAAGTAGTACAGGTTACCTGATGAGGATGGTAAGATTTATTTGTTTCTTGATTCAGGGACACTAATCTGTTAAAATTTTGAATGTGGACAAATTTGGCCTCTTGGAGGCAAAAACCTAGGACAGAATACCTGCTTTGCTGACTCCTGTTCTTTGATGGGCTGCCCCAAGGTCTAGACTAGAGAGTAGATGGGTAGCAAGCATATTTGGCTCTCACATGTAAGTCATCTTCTCCAATATACTTTACATCAATAATAAAGCTTTCACTTTGTTTCTACATTTTTAGACTCAAATATTTTATGTTTGATATAGAAATTGGGGAGAGGGAGAAGAAGTGTGTGGTTCACTGGGTCTTTCATGTTATAATGGAGATATGAATAAAAAGTTTCCAAAGTATAATACTGTATGTACCAAAACATAATAAAAATTTTTAAATAGTATTTTTAAAGGTGCTATTTGTCTTTTTCACTAATTTTGCATTAGAAACTTCCCATTTCAAGTTTTTAACTATAATACCCAGAGGGATTATTTAACTAAAACCTTTTCCCAAACTCTAAAAATGCAGAATATATTTTTGAAAATTCTTAGCACATAACCTGAAATAATGAGAACTGTGCAAATTATATCATGTTTCATGTGTATGTAAAAATTATATTGGGTGCGAATGTTTCATTACTGCACTTAATGCTTTCCCGTGACTGCCACTGTTTCAGGGCTGCTGTGTCTCGGGGACAAGGGAAGCCTGAGGGGAAAGGTGGTAGGCGGGCCAGTGGGCAGAGCGGTCAGAACGCACGCCTTTATTAAATTTGCTGTCTAACATGGGCATGCTTTTTGGCACCCCCCCCCAAAATTACAATAGTAACAGCAATGATCACTGATCACAGGTCGCCATAATAAGCATAATAATAATGAAAACATTTAAAATATTGGAAGAATTACCAAATGTTACACAGAGACACTAAGTGAGCAAATGCTGTTGGAAAAATGGCTTCAATAGTGTTGCTCAATGTAGGATTGTCCCAAACCCTCAACTTTTCAAAACAGAATATCTGCAAAGCACAATAAAATGAAGAATGGCTATATACACGTATCTATGAATATTTTGATATTTAAATGTCTATAACTACATTAGGTCAGAATTGTTTTTAGGAGGCAGAAGTTAATTTAGGGTTATAAGTTTTCTTCTGTGAGATAGAAGGGTGTGAAGAACCATTCATGTTGGAAAGGCAATATAAAACTCACAGTACAGATGGTAAGAGTTGTCTCTATTTGAAATATATGAAGATAGTTAAAAAATTTAGTCATTCAGATAAGTCAAAAAGGAAAACAAGAAAGGTTATTCTCAAATTTTCTACTTTGAATAACCAGGCTGGTGGGAAACTTTAGAATATAAAGAAAACGTTTTAAGAGAAAAAAATATCTATCTGACACAAAACAACTGGATAATCTACCTGTCACTGAGGTGAAATTTTCCAGAAAAAAGGTGGTTATATTTAAGGATATAGATAGAATTAGATTTATACTACTTATAATTCTCTGATAATCAATTACATCATATGAGTAAGACAAAAAGCTTTGATATGAGAATATGAGATGCAGAATGAAGCCAGTTATTATCTTATAACTTTTAATTTTGTTTAATAGAGGACTGTATAGTTCTTGAAGACGAGAAGACATTGTCAAGTTTAATTCATCTTATGTGCATTAATTCAAAGGCTTTTTGGCCAGTATGTGAAGAAAAGATAAATAGAACTCAAAAGTCAACTGGAGTCTCCTCTGTCCTTGAAATTAAGATAACTTTGTGTTGCATCACTGCTTGTTACCCTATAGAGGTCCAATTCCCGCTCAAGGGGTCTACATTCCAAGTGGTCACCTTTAAATTATGGCTACAACTGCCCTGTGTTGTCACTGTCCTACTTGGCAGTTTAATGTGTGGAATATTGCTCTTTTTTGGATTTACTTCTAATTTATCATTCCTTAATTTATTAATCTTGATTGAACATATTATGGGAAGAAGGTATATTTCAACTTTGGAAGTAATTTTCAATACGTCGGCCTCTCCATCCTTAAAATTGATCTTAAAATTATTTTGAATAATGTTTGAATTCATTCACAGAAGGTGTCACCTTAATATAATTAGTTAAATCGATGTCCAAAATTCCCTTCTCTCAGATGTGATAAAATATAACTCAAAGTGTTCAAAGTGGACTAATGTTATCTTTATTGGGCTGTGAATCTAACCTTAAGATATTTGGCACTACTTTTATCTTTTCAGAAGCAACATCTCTTCATGACATCAATAACCATTTTTTCAGATATTTTCAAAGATGACAAATGATTACAATGATAACATAAATTCTCACTTGTTTCTTGCTCTCATTATGTTGGATCAATGATAATTGAAAAAGAAAAAAAAATATTAAAAAGTCTCCAGAACTTTTTGTTGAAAGAGAGTCTCTAGGTCACTTGGAGTTAGTTTTCGGGAGAAAGATGAGATCAAGAAAGAATTGCAAACTTACCTAAAAATACAAAATGTAAAGGCAAAGGTTGATAGGAGTTGATAGAAAAAAATAAAATATTTGTTGGAGAATTTTGGAGAAATGTGGAATAAATATTCTTCTTAAGCCATAACAGTGTAGAAAAAGAGGTGAGGTTTTTCAGTCTGAAAGCTCCTAGTAATATCCTAACATCTTTGCAGACGAACAGCATAATGATGGAAAGCCCATACTCAGGGTCCAGGTTCTTCCATTTGAATTCCAGTTCCAAAATTTAATGGCTGTGTTCTTTGACATTGCTTAGTTTCTTCCTGCCTTAGTTTCCTAGTTTACAGAAATGAGACTGTGATAGTATCTACCTCACAGGTGGTGTATACAGATAATATGCCAGGGTATGTAAAGCATTTAAAGCAGAGCCTAGTGGGTAATAACCCTCAGTGATTGTTACTGGTAGATTTGCCATGTAATACAAATTCAGACCTCATTTTGGTCTATTCAAAAGTATATTTTGGATCCCTGACTGGCATAGCTCTGTTGGTTGGGCACCGCCCTACAAAGCAAGTTCACGGGTTTGATTCCTGGTCAGGACACGTGACTAGGTTGTGGATTCAGTCCCTGCTTGGGGAGCAAGTGAGAGACAAACAATTGACGTTTCTCTCTCACATCGATATTTCTTTCCATCTCTTTCCCCCTCCCTTTCCCTTTCTCTCTCTCTAAAAACAACAACAAATATCTGTATATCTATTTCTATATCTCTAGTATTTATAGATATAGATATATAATATGGACATATATCTATATGTTATATATTATATTTACATATAGATGTGTATAATGGAGTTAAATGCCTGCATATGCCATTTTTTTGTTTTCATAAATGTTAAATCTAGATCTTTTATCATTTTCATTAGTTCTACTTCACCTTCTTTGAAATAAATACTTTTTAATTTTAAATAAGATCTTATTCTCATTAAAGAAACACAACAAAGTCATTAATTGATAATCATAAACAAATTAGTCAATAAAATTGCTTAAAAGGGGTGTGCAACATTGTAATGTTGCATGTAATGGCTTATAGGTATTCCCCAGAATTATATTATGTTTGCTATAAATATATTATTTTTTCCTGATTTTTTCCAAACCAAGGTATTGCAATAGAATTTGTTAAAATATTAGAATTTAACTTTTATTTATGGAGAATAAAACCCATTATGGTCTAAGTACCTCTAGTTCCTAATTCAAAACTTTCATAGGCTTGCTTTTATCAAAAAAGTATTTTCAAAAGAGCAATTCATGAGCATGTAAACATCTACATTCATTGAATAGTAAAGCTTAAAATACTTAGTTGTCAGCAATAAATTAGAACCCATAGATAAAATGCTTCATGCATTGATATCTTTTTAAAACATTATTTTGTGCCTAAATTACCATGTTTTTTCAAGAGATTAATTGTGCCTCAAGCACAAAAGTTTTCACTATTTAAATAGAGAAAATGAGTACTTTTAAATTGTACTGATCAATTTCCTAACACTCCTTACAATGTTGAAAGCCATGTTTATGAAAAATGTTTTTACAAAAAGTTTACTATGTTGGGTTACCAATAGCAATATGCCTTGCACATTGATGTTTCCCCTTAAACTGGATACAGAGCTTCTAAAAACAAGTAATATAAATTATGAATGTGTTTCATTAATATAACAGATGTGCATTACATTTTGAAGTTATATCATCCATACTTGAATTACATAGAATTATAGAAATAGCTGCAAGTGAAATAAGTTATAAATGGAGCTATTCATTGTAAGAGTTTGGCAATTATAACAGTGTCTCCTTGGTTTAATGCCAGGTTTCTGTGAAATGTTCATGTAAGTTACTTGTGGTTGTAATCAGAATCCTTTTGTCTTCTCAACATTCATGTGATAAAATCTTAATGACTGTCGTGATGGTATTAGGGAGTGAGGTCTATGGAAAGTATGAGGTCATGAGGACTGACCCTCATAATTGGGGTTAGTTTTCCTATGAGGCCCCACAAAGAGCTCTTGTTCCTTCCACCACATGTGGAAACAGCAAGAAGCCCTCGTTTTGAACCAGGAAGAGCAACCTCACTGGAGTACAACTTTACCTTGATCTTGGTCTTCCCAACCTCTGGAAGTGTGAGAAATACATTTTTTTAAAGCTACCTACTCTGTGGTATTTGGCTATAGAAGCTCTAATAAACTATTTACTTATACATTACCAAATGTCCTTCTATTAAAATATTCACTTCATAGTCCTGGCCATTGTGGCTCCGTTGGTTGGAATGTCATCCTCAGAGGCAGATTTAACAGCGGGCGCACCAGGCATGCACCCTGGGCCCCAGCTTCTGAAGGCATATATTGTTATTTTCCCTGTCTCTCTCTGTTTTTTAAGGGGCCCAATATTTTCTTCTGCGCCTGGGGCCTCAACTGACCTTAATCTGCCTCCGGTCGTCCTGTAAACCAAAAGATCATGGGTTTGATTTCCAGTCAGGGCAGGTTTGCAGGCTTGGCCACCAGTCAAGACATATAAGAGGGGCAACAGATCAATGCTTCTTTCTCACACCGATGTATATTTTCTTTCCTCTTTCCCTCCCTTCCCCTCTCTTTAAAATCAATGTGTGTCCTTGAGTGATGGTGAAAAAAATTAAATTTATAGAATGTTGTTTGTTTAATTAATTACAATATGTACTCTACTATCATTATTGAAAGAAACTTGTTTGTTAGGCTACAAAGAAGAACAGATGCATATGGATTTTTAATTGGATTTAGGAAGACATACACATTTTTTGGTAGTAGGTTTAATGCAAACATATTTTTGTCAACTATTAATAAAATGATTGATTTTTCTTTTGGAAATAAATTATTGTCAGTCTTTATGTGGCTTGGGGGCTGTGTCTTTTAGGTAATGGATAAAATATGTACATTCTAGCTTTTTCAAGGTAAATAGAATGCTGATGTTTCTGGTAGAAATGTCTAAAATCTGCAGTGTCTAGATTCGGAGTGCAGAGGACTCCCCTTCACTATGCCTGTCTAAAAGGAAAAGTCTTCCATTTGAAGACAGGATGGCAGAAAGGTATATATAGTGTCATTCTGCACACCCCTGGCACAAGGAGTAAATTAAAACATTTTCATCAATAGTATAGGTATACTTCTGTTACCAGTTTTAGCTAGCACATAGTACTTGCTATGTTATCCATTTTATCTTACTCAAAATTAAATAATTCATAACAGAATAGCCTGCTAGAAAACATCCTTATCCAAAATAATGTTAGCAACTCATCTCCTCAACAGATGTCTGGCTGTTTAAAGAGTTGTTTAGAAAAGTCATAACTTTTTGAAATATTTGAATCATTTGTAAGAATTGATGACATCTAAGTTACTAAAATTTATTAATATTTTTGTCTTATATACATTTTTGTCTTCATATGTAAATAAAAATGAAAAGTTTCTAAAATAACATTTTCTTTGTAAATGAAGGTTTATTTTTTTCCTTTTTTTTAGTTTTTGTTCCATTTTCTATCAAGGTGTCTTTGTCAGAATGGTATCATTCGTAGCAATCTGCAAAGAAGCCCAAATGATCATTCTTGTTCTTCATAACTCCAAATAATGAAACATTATTTATAGAATAATTTGCATAAAAACCTTTGATCATTATGTATAACATTTGGATAAACTAATGCTGGAATACATGTGCATATATTTGTATATATGTATAATATACATATATTTGTACATACATATATCTCACTGCATGTGGAACTATGCAAAAAATATTTTAGAAAATGTAAATGCTTCTGGATCTTGTCATTGTCAGTTAAATATTGGGAATATTTCATGAAGTGGCATATACTTGCATCTTTAAACTTTTGCAGAAATTACATGTAGGTTTTTTTTTAATTTTAAGAAAATTTCTTTACAAGTAATCCCAGTCCTAAACCTGATCTATCTTTTTAGCTGTTACATTGTATTCTATGTAATAATGAAACTGAACTACTCAGAGAGACACAGGTATGTTTGGGAATAAGTGAAGGGTAAAGATATTTCTTTTCCCTTTGAGGGACAAAGAGAAAAAAAGGTTAAGTACTTCCATGAACTTGAATTGGGATAATGAAGCCTCTTATGCTTGAACATGCATGATTTGATATGAATTATGCATATTGTTAATTTAGGAATTACAAAATAGAGAATTTTATTCCTAAATATGCCAGAGAGAAATATTCCCTGTACAGAAAACTCTCAGAGTGGGAGACCTAACTATATACACTAATAAGCTCTTAAATTTAAATATTCACAATAAAAGTAATATTCAAAAATTTGAAAAAATATTAGCTTTTAAAAAAATCAATACATTATTACTATCAACTTTTGTTCTATACAGAAGGGGCAAGTCATAAGTCAACTATTTTTAAGGCCATCCTCACTGTGCAATAAACCTTGGACCTAGGGTTAACATCCTGTGGCTTTAAACATATCTATTAAAAGACTTCTGTGAGTGTATTTTCCACTACTATAATCAGAACATAACATTAAGATCAGCTCACCAAGGTCATTACATCCAATCTACTGTTTTGGATCTATCTTCTAAGGCTGTGAACACAACATTGAAAACATTAATTAATTCAATCTATGTACATGAGTGTGAATCAATGTAATTGCTAAGTTGCTGGAGTTATATTGTAAAGGAATTAAAATTATTTTTTAAAGTTGAGCAGGATGGTTACTGGAGTTGCAAATGACAGCCAAGGGAAATTTTAGAAAATGGTATGCGATTGGAACCTGTATCCTCCAGGAAAAGCATGATCCAGATTTGAGTATTCTAGACAAAAGGCTAAGTGTGTGCAAAGTAGAACAGAGTTACTATATTACAGATATTTCATGTGAACTTGAATGCAAGTCTCTGTATATATATTTATTTAATTAATAAGGCTTTTTTTTCAAAGTGACCATCTGTACATTTCCTTGGGAGATATAGGATTTGCTATGAAAAGCAAACAAACACACTGGGAGCTAGAGCCACAAAGTTAAAATTTAGAGAATGATGTGTGAAAAATAACTTTATACGTGGAGAAAGATGATTTTGAATAATAGCTAGAATAAGGTTCTATAAGCAAAAAATACAGTGGAGATAACGTGACTGTCAAAATTTGAAACCACAGAAGCCTTCATCACTGGTCCTGAAGGAGAATGCCTACTTACTTCTGAAAGCATGAACAGCGTGATGGCCATTCTTGGTTATTTGTATTTGAGATTAAATATTCCAAGTAAAATGGTAGAAGATAATTATACTACCTTTGAATTTAAACTTCAGTTTTTTGTTTGTTTTTTTGGTTTGTTTGTTTCTTTTTGCTGTAATATTGCTAATACGGGTTTTAGAATCATGAACAATTGAAGCAGATGATCTGGTGATCAAATCATGATCAAACTTGGTGAAGAGACCTTAGGTTCCAGAATACCTGGGTGTGAAAAAACACCTACACTGTCACATTTTTAGAATTTTTGAAAGATATTTTTTATTGAATTGTTGGGGTTATATTCATTAATTAAATAGGTTTTGAGTGTACAGTTCTATAATACATCATCTGTATATCGTATCGTGTGTTCACCACCTATAGTTTAGTTTCCTTCCATGACCATTAATCCCCCGTTTACCCTCTTCTACCTCCCCCCACTCCCCTTTCCTTCGGTAATCGCCATATAGATGTTTGTGTATATAAGTGAGGTTTTCTTTTCTTCTTTTCTTTTTCTGGGTTTTTGTTTGTTTGTTTGTTTTTGCTTAATCTCTATTTAGAGTTGAATTTAGTAAAATAAATTGAAGGAGAAGATCATTACTTCCCTCTGGGGAAAAGACTAGGTCTCTGAGTAAGGATTAGAGATGAAAGTACAGACTTGAATCAGAGATGCACGTATAACTCAGAATCCTGAATCCAATTGCCCAGCAAATATGTCCTAAATTGTGGAGATAACTAGGTTTCCCTCAGAGCAGCCATTTGTTCTTGGCCAATAATCCCCTTTTCTTTTGTAAATCCAGATGTTTTCCATTTTCACCTCCACTGTTTTTGACATTATTGAGCTTTGTGGCCTTGACTTTTTCTTAAAATTTACCATTTTTCTTGTTGAAAACTCATTGCTTTTTATTTGTCCACCCATGCTGGAGGTTCTTATGGCAGAGTTTTGATGATGATGTCTCAAATTAAAAAAAAAAAGAATTCCACTCTGAGGAATCATTTTTGCACCCATGCCCTCCCTTATCACCTATTTGTCGATAGTTTTAAACTATTTAAAGTATCAGATTTTTATAATCAGCTGTTTATTGATGATATATTCCCTATATTGCCTCAAAATGTAAATAATTAAATGTATTTCCCAAATATGTATCTCTTTTATAACCACTTTTAAATTAATGAAGCTACTGTTTAATTTTAAGTGCAATGATCTGGGAATCATTCTTTACATCTCCTCTATCCTCCAACCTCATACTTACATTTTAAAACAATATCTAATCTTATCCTTGTACTTTAAAAATATTTTCACTGTGTTAATATAATCACCTAACCTTCTCTCGTGTCCTATTAAACAACCAGACAATTTTCCCAGGACTTCTTTCGGAGCTATATGATCTCTGTATCCTCAAGCTTTCTACAAAGGGAAACAACATGCTCTGCTGGTCTTAAAAGAAATTATATAACATAGACATTTGTAATGTCACTTAGAAATGTGTTTAGTTCTCTTAAGCTAATTATGAAGTATAGCTGCAGTGTTTGTTTTTACCTATCTTGTCCATCCCACCCCCCTCCATTGACAACACGCTTGGGGTCTAACCTCCAGATATTACTACCACATTACAAGATAAGTAGAATTGAGAGAGGGGTACATGGTTTATCTGAACTTGGGGGTCTTGTTGCTAAGTAAACTATTGCTCTGAGGGTCATTCAGGGATATGCAATATATTTAGGAGAACACTGTTTATCATGTAAGAATTCTCTGGATGTTCTGTTCCTTTTGCCTCTCATGAGTAGATCTACACGTCTGTTTAAAGCACTTATTCTTTGAATTTTGGGCCTATAAAATGATTCCAAAGTTGCCTGTGGCAAATGAGAGCAGGTATCTTTCTCTTTTTCAAAGTTTTAGACTAACTTGAGAAGGTATTTTTTATGAATATGAAAACAAAAATGCTAGTTACAGTTTGATAGATGAAAATTGGAAAAAGACATTCTAAACAGAGGAAATGAGAAATATAAACATACAAAGGTATGAGGCTCTAGTATGCACTTGAAGAGAAATAACCTACATCTAAGAGGACTCGAGTCTATTGTAGGTTCACACCTTCTCCAGGGGCTTCCCAGGTGTAATCTGAAATTGGCCCTGAACTCACTAAGGGCAATAGGAAAGCAAAGAAAGAGGGAGAGCACTCCAGACGGGTACGTAGCAATTTTGATGAACAATGGAACTTATTTATGAGGTGTGTTTTAGGCAACCTTAAGATAAGTAATTTTTCTTACCCAACCCACCAAACTCTGAAAAGTTTATATAGAGGGCTTAGCTGGGTTCAGTCCGGATAGTCAAACACCATGTTTTATCTCAAGACTGTATCTCTGAAGCAGTTTTTGGGAGCAAAGAAAGGCAGAGGAACATACATTCAGAGGACAGGAGAGAGGATGAGGAGCCTCCAGCCACCTAGGTTTAGCTTGTGTGTCCCCTGGAGATCACATTTAACCGGAGAAATGTTTAAAATAGCACATTCTTGAGAGGGTTGGTGTAGACTTTTACCCACCTATGTATCCATTATCCTTTTGAGCTTATTAAGTACATAAGCCAAAGAGATTCCTGCCTGTTAATTTTGTTAAAACTTGAATTTATGTCAGTTATTGTATAAAAATGTTGGTAAACTTTAAACATGGTGATATACACAAACAACATAACATAGTATTTCAATGTTGTTTTTCTTTCTTTCATGAAGTGGGTCCATTTCCACCTCACATATTTTAGTTTTTTACATTTTCCTCCAGAATGAAATAAGAGAAGCAAAAATATTTTTGTTTGTATGACCCTATGTTTTTAATGACTAACATAAATCTAAGATAGAGGAGCAACATTACTAATCAAATTAAATGACTCATTGACTTAAATTATCTTTTTTTTTTGTAGAGGATTTTTATGTTGGTTTTGTTTAGTGTAGTAAATCCCCAAACTTTATTTGACTACAATAAAGCAACCGTCTTCAATAGTGTGAAATACAGACCCAATGAACATGGAGTTTTCTCAGTTGAAGTGGGCATAAGAATGTACCAATACATCTATTTGTTCCTTTCATTAAACATCTGCCAGTCAAAGCCACTGAAGTACCTCGCTGTGTCCCTAAATGCACTTTGTACAAAATATATTGTGCTCAATCAATATATAGTAATTCCTATGTATGTATGTGTCTGTTTTGTACACAACAAAATCTATTTGGCTAGCAGGAAAAAAATTGTTGCTAAAATAAATACTTTTGAAATGACATTGTCATTCTGGAAAATATCAAACACCCTATGTCATTCTTAACTCTGTCCAAATCAGTCATAGGTCTAGAAACTTAGCTTATTTGGTTATCCAAATAACTTATTTGTTCACATGGAAATCATTTCAATACATATATTGCATTTATAAATGTCTATTTTAACATAAAGAGTCATTAGTAGCTCTGTGTGGAACATGGCATAAATATGTGTAATTAATTGAATGTACAGCAAAATTGTGACCATGCATTATATTTAAACTTTTCATGGAAACCTTTAATCCAAATTGTAGTCCTCCCCACCTAATGATTTAACAAATATTAGTCTATAAAAGCTTACTAATGCATTACCAAAAATGGAGAAAAGCAGTTAAAATTTTATTAATCTCATATAAAAAGGATATGCAAATCCTTTTATACTGAGTTTCAATGAGCCATTGATCTAATAGTTTTAACACCAAAAGGCCCTGATAATTATTAGATTTAGTTTAAAACATTATTCATAACCTTTAAACAAATGCAACATGCTATGAATCCTGATCCCTGAAACTCTAACAAATTAATATAAAATATTAGCCCTGGAAGTTGTGGCTCAGTTAGCTCTAGCACTGCTCCATAACCAGTAGTTGTCAGTTCAATTCCCAGGTAGGGCCCACATACCTGGGTTGCGGATTCAATCTCTGCTCTGGGTGCAAACAGAAGGCAAACAGTCAATGCTTCTCTCTTGCATCAGTGTTTTTCTCTCTATCCCTTCCTCTCTCCTTTCTTTTCTCTCTATAAGAAATGAAAAATTGTCCTTGGGTGAGAATTTTAAAAAATTTAGGCAAGAACATGGCTGTGCAGAGAAGATAAACTTAACCACTTAATGTTGTCTTTTGAGTTATTCACATTTTAAAATTCTTAATTATTTATAATTCACCTAAGTTATTAATAAAACTATAAATATGCATGTTTTAACATTTTCTACCATTTTTATGGGACTTGTTACACTACAAATGCAGCCTGTTGTAAAAAACCTATCTGGCTGATAGAAATATTTACTCACATAGTCAAGGCATAAAAATAAAACATGATTCTATAGTAACTGGTAAAAGTTCTATTTTGAGAATTGTCAAATCCTTCTGCGGAATTAGATTGATTGTGAACATTAAAGAAAATTGTGAGCCCTATGTTTTCTTGACACTGAGTGATGATTAAAATATGGAGTCAGGATTTTGTTTTTAATGTCATTGCCTTACTGTAAAAAGTCACCCATATAATAAATTTTTAACTAATAGATTTTATTTTTTATAGAAGTTTTAGAATAAGAGAAAAAACTGAGAAAAACAGTACAGGATGTTCCCACATACTCCTCACTGTACTTATGTTTAATATTGTGAGTTATTTTAGTACATTTTTTAATAATTGAGATAATATCAGTGTATCACTATTAAATCAAGTCCATAGTCTAAATTAGGTTTCATTCTCAATGTTGTTCGTTCTTGGTCTTTGATAAATATATAAGCTTGTATCTACTGCCATGTATCTACTGTTACATATCATATCACATAATAGTGTCTGTCTGAAACATTTCCTATTCTCCTCAGTAATGTCTCCTTTATATCTCTAAATCCTTGTCAATCACTGATCTTTTTACCGTCTACATGGTTTTGTCATTTCCAAGATGTCATATAATTGGAATAATACATATGTGGCTTCTTTCACCTAGCAATATGATGTTACTATTGTAATATCTTTGGGGTGCCTCCATGTCTTTCTGTGGCTTGGGTGCTCCTATCTTTTCACCCTCAATAATACTCCATTGTGTGTATTATCACAGTTTATTTATCCATTCACCCACTAAAGGACATCTTGGTTGTTTTCACATTTTGCCAATTACAAATAAAGCTGCTATAAACATTCTTGTGCAGTTTTTTGTGTAGATGTAAAAGTTCAACACATTTCGGTAAATACCAAGGCATGTGATTGTTTGATCATATGCTAAACGTGTTTTTAGTTTTATAAGAAATCACCAATGTTTTCCAATGTGGCTGTACGATGTTGTATTCCCACCAACGATGAGTGGGTGTTCTTGTTTCTCCATGTCCTTGCCATCATTCGGTGTAAGGAATAAATTTTAATCTGTTTGACAGCGAATGCTCATATTTAATGAAATATGAGTGTAAATAAAGAAGTGAAAAAATAAAATTCTTAGATATTTTGAAATAATTCTAACTACCTTTCATTATCTTCTTTTATTTTTAAAGATTTGAAGAATTACTTTTGTCTGATATTCTGATTCTGGTCACTGCCCTGCACACGAAGGGCCCAGGTTAATTTTCTTTTTTTAAGATGTTAACTGAGGAGTTTGTTTTTTTTAACCCCAACTGTTCTTCTGGTATTTGGTATTTAAACCAAATGTTCAGCTGTCTTGAATAAAATGAATGTTATGTATATTGTCTGTTGTTTATATGATGCTATTTAAAAGTAAGACAAATTTTTCTTCATTTAATAAATAATTATTAGGTAATTCTAGGTTCAATATATCTGTATGAACTGAGAATATAGCAGTGAACAAAAATTTCTGGCCATACTGTGCATAGATTCTAGAGGAATAAGATAGAAAAATATATAAACTAATTAATGTATGTCTAAAAATAAAGTCAGATATGGGTTACATCAGATAGGGGGTGCTATTTCAAAAGGATTATTCAGGAAGGATTCTCTAATAGGGTATATTTTAATAGAACATAAATTAAACCAAGAAGTTCCTGTGAGAATGCCTAAATGAAGATAATGCTAGGCAAAATGGACAAGTGCAAAAGCTGCACAGAGAAGCCTATTCAGCTCGTTCTCAGTACTAATAGCCAGCTCGTAAAGCTGGGGCAAAGATCTGATCCAAGAACAGATTCAAAGACCAGTAAGAACGACCAGTCTGTAATGGTCAGAGGCAAAGGGGAAGATCAGATAGAAAATAAATATTACTGTCCAGTCAAAAATGAATTCTCTTACACCAAATTAATAAATCCAATTAAAAATGGACAGAGGACATGAGTAAGCATTTCTCCAAAAAGGATAAACAGATGGCATACAGACATACAAAAAGATATTCTATTTATTTATTTATTTCCTTATTGACTTGAGAGAGAGAGAGAGAGAAAGAGAGAGAGAGAGGAAGAGAAAGAGAGACAGTGAAAAGAGAGGGATTTGTTGTCACACTTATTTATGAAATCATTGGTTGATTCTTAAACATGTACCCTAACCGGGGATCAAACCTGTAACCCTGGCATATTGTGATTACATTCTAACCAAAAGAGCTTTTCGGCCAGGGCTAGATATTCAATACCTTTAATTATCAGAAAAATGCAAATCAAAACCACATTAAGGTGTCATTTCACATCTGTCAAATGCTTATCATCAATGTTTCAACAAGTAACGAATACTGCCGAGGACATGCGGAAAAACTGAACTCTGTTGGTGGAATTGTAAATTAGTGTAGCCACTATCAGAAACAGCTTGGAGAGTCCTCAACAAAAATTAAAAATAAAACTTCCACATGACCCAAAAGTTTTACTTCTAGGTATTTATCCAAAGAAAACAAAAACACGAATTCAAAATATATATACATCCCTATATTCACTGCAGCATTACTTGCAATAGGCAAGATATGTAAGCAACTTAAGTGTTCAGTGATAGATGAATGAATAAAGAAGATGTGTTATGTACATAATGAAATACTACTCAGCATGAAAAAAAATGACACCTTGCCATTTTTGGTAGAATGGATGGATCTAGAGGGTAGTATGTTAAGTGAAATAAGTCAGAGAAAGACAAATAACCATATAATTTAGTTTACATGTAGAATCTAAAGAAAAAAAATAAAGAAAACAGAACAGAAACAACCCATAGATATAGAGAACAAGCTAATGGTTGCCAAAGGGGAGGGATGTGAGGGAAGAGGAAAAAGAAAATAAAGTTACTTTTGAAAAGACTACAATAAGGGAGCCAAAAAATGACAAGATTAGGGTTAGAGAACTGACACAGAGTTTTTGAAAACATTTAAACTTAAGCATATTTCTAGAGAATTTCCACAGTAGGTAGGAAAAAAATATGTATTTCTAGTTGGGTAAGAACTCTTTATTTAATAAATAATAGTTGAGTATGAGTATATGAGGTGTTCACATTTCTACACTGAACCACTACTATAATAAATTTCATACAGAACACACACAAAAAAAAATTAAAACTAGATAAGTGCTATAAATAAACTTATATACATACATATATTTATTTTTTCAGGTTGTGGAAGAAGAAAGACAGACGGATAGTTTTGACTCACTCATAAAACTTTTTAAAGCTTACATTTGAAAATAAAAGAAAAAAGAAAAAAACGAGTCTTTGACTATGGAGTAGTTCTAGATGTGGTGAAAAGTTTATATATTTTTGGAGGTAAAGATGTCATGTATTTTTTTTTTTATTGATAGGTTATGGGGTAGAGGAGAAAGGGAATAACCCTAAGGTTTTTATCCTGAGCTAAAGGTCTCATAGAGAACTGTGCTTTGATGAAGCTAAGAGCTACAAGGGAAACCGTTGATTTTTCAGTGTAAACCGGGAATTTGGACTGTTTAAGCAGAAATACCTTTTAGACATGCTTAATGAAATGTCTAGGAAATAATTGGATACTTTATTAAGAAATTCAGGAAATGTTATTTAGAAACGATGATTTGGACTACATAAGACCATGTAGAGATATATCATCTCATGTACTAGCTTCATGTTGCTATAACAGTTCAAATTAAATTAATTAAATAACTTAAAATTTAGAATTTAGTTTCATAGTCACTCTAATCACGTTTCAAATGTTTAATAGTCATAGGTGGCAATGGCCTACAATACTGGACAGTGCAGAATATTTTCATTATCACATTTTGAGTTCTGTATACTAGGACATCATATCATTTAATTAAAAAAAAGGTTAGACTTTTTTTTTTTCCTCAGTGTCTCCAGTGGTCAACCAATTTAAATAGAAAACTTTAAGATTTAAATTACATTGACTCTTAACCTAATACATTCTATTCACAGATTAATTTAGTTGTATTAATGAACTGAGCGAGGAACATAAATGTTGACCTCCCTCCCACCTCCTACTCCCCTAAGACACATAAATACAACCGGTTCACTAAACCAACTTGTTAGTTGTTGGGGCTTCTGTATAAAGAAAATTTCATGCAAGAAAAAGGAAAGTGTGTGTATGTACATGTGTGTATGGTATATTAAAACAAAATTGATGTTCTTGAAATATATTAGCTCCTTTTCTTCAGCTGGGTATACTTAAGGAAATTATTTAAACTCCATAAACCTTGTTCTTCTCATGGTTAAACTGGGAATAATAATGCCTACCTCAAACTGTTATTTCGAGGAATAAGAGAACTGATGGTGGCTATAAAGTGCTTTGCACAGTAGCTGGCACATAGTAAGTACAAAATAAATATTAGCTTTAAAAGTATCAACAGTAATAATAACACTATACAACTATATAAAAATAAATTGTTATTACACATATGTTGGAAATTGTATTACATTTTAAGAAAAGCAGATACTAGAAATACATCTACTAGAGTTTGTGCATGGATTTTGTCTGTAACATTAATAAAAATGTTCAATTTTTCAGAGGTATTAGATGCAATTAATAAAACATTACTTTTATGAGCTCCTAGAATTATACACTTAAAACCTATATTTTGTATGTTCAAATGTGTGTTAGAATACTTCATCTACCTTAAGAATTTTAATACCAGATTTCATGATCAGTATATTTTTCAGGACATTTTGTCTCCCCTTCAAGTTGAAGTCCATTACCAGAAGTTCTGGCCAACAAAAAAAGAGTGGAAGATTGGGATAAAGAAATGTGACTCAATTAATTATTGGAATTCTTGATGATTTCTAAATTAAGCTCCACTACTGTACTCTCCAGTTTCATAAGTAAATGCATAGCTTACTGAGAATTTGAACTTTCACACTTGCAATTAGTAGGCACTTCATTAATGTAGGAATTGTTCTGAGAATTTATGCTGTGTAAGTCATTATCTGACTAGTGTTTTCTTTTTATGTATTGGTTTTACTTATTTGTCATGAGTACTACTAGAAATTTAGGTGCTAGATTAATAAATTTTAGAGTAGTAAAGTAACTTTCAGTTAATATGTTTAAGAATCTAAAATGAGAAGAAGAAAACATTTAAGAAAGAGAACCTGTATAATTTCTTTTGGTGTTGTTACAGGAGCTCATCTAATTTTTTCTACATAATAGTCATCTAAGATTAATATACTTCCTTCTAGTTCGTAGCCATACAACCCTATTTCTATCATCACACATTTCTCCATTTATCCTATAATTCTACCATAATTTTGAACATTTAAATATTTATATTACAGATATAAGCTAAATTATTATTATTTGTAATGCTTTTAACTTATGACCCAAATTACCTGCATCCTAGTAAGGAACTCGTTTCCCCTGAAGTCCTAGGCATTCGATAATAGTGTACCTACTTTAATACCCTCAGTAATGGGATGAAGATACAGTTAATCCTTGAACAACATGGGTTTGAATTGCATCTGTTCACTTATATGCAGATTTTTTCAATAAATACCTGTGTCGTATTCCATTAGGGGTTGGCCAACCAAGGATGCGGTGGTTGAATCTATGAATTATGCCATTTTATTGAGGAACTTGAGGATCTGTGGACCAGGGTTCTAGAGGTGGTCCCATAAAGATGCTGAAGAACAATTTAATTGTTTAGGGAATCAAAAGCTATATGCAGATTTTTGACTGTGTGGATGTTTGGCGCCTCTATTCCCTTTCTTGTGTGAGTCAATTATATATATAATTTAAAATGAGATATTTTGAATAACAATGGTAAAATTAGAAGAAAAATTAGAGAGCTATTGCAGTATAATAGACTAGGTTATATATCCAAATATCAGTAGTCTACCCTAACAAAATTTATTGTTTGAACATGCTATATAATAATTGCAGTATGCTGTGGTTCACCACACAAAATAATGTAGAACCTCGGACATTTTTTTTCCAACTACACTGTGAGTTACTGAGGTAAGAGACTTTATCTAACATTATTGTTGCCCAAAGCATGCCTGGTATCTATCACTTGGTAGATATTTAATGGTTGTTTTGGGAAAAAATGAATTATTGTTTAAGCTGGAACATGGTAATATAATAGTAAAATATGAAATTTTTATTGAAATGGAAAGGACCAAAGAGGGCTGAATATTCCATTGAGGGTTAAAACCACTAACAAATTTAAGATTTAAACATTTACATGTAAAAAATTCCCTGACAGGTCATGAATAGTTGGAATCATTAAGGGTATATTAATTAAGAAATTTGATTCTAAAAGAAATGAAAATATACTCTTTATGTCAGTAATGACACATACATTTATGGGAACTCAAAGAAAAGAAAATACAAGGATATTCAGAATGTATGAAATTACATCCCTGAAGAATGTTATGCATGTTCAACTCTAGAAGAATAAGTCTTTTTGAGATCTATAATGTGTGCATTCAATTGTTAACACTAAAATATGAGTTATTATAAAAAAAACCCTTTGAGTAATATCTATGTGTCTACATGTGCTTAGCAATAATTATTTCTCCTCCTGAAAGTAAAGATCCTTTACTTTCTAAAGGATCTTTAAAAACATCAACAATATGATAAAATTAGATATGCATTTTCAAAAATTATATATATAGTTATGATATAAGTGCAAATATGTTTTTGATTAAATTTTAATAAATCACACTATTTAGTCTTTTGATATAATTCTTAATGACAAAATTAGAATCAATTTATCCAGCTTTTCCTTTAGAATATAAATTTTTGGAAAGTAATAACTTTATCTTTTTAAGTGTAGCATCAGGTATAGTGCCAAAAACAAAAACAAACAAACAAAAAAAAACACCAGAAAACCTCACACTGTTTTTGTGCAGAAAAGTTTGTAATCCAATAGAAAAGTTCAGAATAAAGATTAAACTCTCAAGTAATTCAGATTGAGAATTTGATTAGTTTCTCAGTAGAAATCATATGGTGAGCCAAACCAGAGGATTTTATATAAATTGGCATATCTAATTAAAAGGCTGTTCCTGATGTTTGTAGATTAATTGCATCTGTTTCTCTTTAAAATGATTATAACTCTTGAATCTTAAGTCCTTCGATTCTAAATTAACATTCCTTATACTATGTTTTTATATCTAAAGCAATGTAATATTTACCTCAGTGGTTGACAACTAAACTAGAGTACAATTCAGTTGATTTATAAATAAACCTCATTCTCCAATGTTGCTGTTTCAGTTTTAAAAAATCAGTCTTTCCAATAGAAAAATACTTAGGGGTATGGAAAATGATCCTTGGACATATCATTTTTAAATATTGGATTGGAATCTGCGATCTTTGTCAATGAGTTCCTCTTTTTCCATGCCATGCATAGAGGCTCTGAAGGCCAATCTATTTTACTATGTCTATTTGTCCTTAGTTGATTGAAAATGAGTCCCGTGTGAATCCACAAATGGTCCTTAAACTATGAAATTACACCATAATGTTATTATTATACAATAATAATAGTTTGCCTTAGCTTCTAATTGGTTGAAATGCAGCCTCACAGATCCTTTTAAGATCATCACTGACTGAACAGTCATGAAGTGAGCAACCAATATAAGCTTAGCTCTGTAGAGTTATTCCTTCAAATTGTGATGTTTCATTACACAAAATAAACATAGCATGACATTACTAAGGGGAGCATATCTGTATCACAAGACCTGTGATTGGTTATAATGTGCACAATATAATTACACCTAAAGCTGCAGCTTGTAAAGAAAAACAACTCCGTTCAGTAGTTCTCCCCTTATCTTTGGAGGATGCATTCCTAACCCCCAGGGGATTCCTAAAGTTGAGGGGAAAAATCAAACCCTATGTACACTATGTTGTTTCTTGCACATACATACCTATGATAAGTTTTTACTTAACATTAGACACAGTAAGAGATTAATAATACTACTAATAAAGTGTAGCAAGTATGTTAATACATGGTTATAAAGTTATGAAAATATGTTTTCTCTACCTCTCTCAAGACGTCTAATCGTATTGTATTTACTTTTTCACTTAAAGGAAGCACTTCACAGCTTTCTTTGGCATATTCAGAAGTGCTGGCAACACTACACATGCACTTTGGGCCCATTATTAAGTAAAATAAGAATTACTTGAATTCAAGTACGGCAGTACTATTCAACTGCACGGCAGCTGATCTGATAACAGAGATGCTCCTAAGTGACTAATCCATTGGTAGTGTGTAGGTAGGGATGTGCTGGGCAAAGAAATGATGCATGTGCCAGGCAGGGCAGAGCAGGATGGAATAAAGTGGGATGGTGTGAGGTTTCATTACACTAACTCAGATGGGGTGGGATTTAAAACTTCTAAATTGTTTGTTTCTGGAAGTTTCCATGTAATATTTTAGGACCATGGATTATTAAAATCATGAAAAGTGAAACTTTGGAAAAGAAGGATGACTTAAGAATAAGGAATGTTTTGTATTATTTTTGAAAATTTTCTTAAGTATAAAATTATTTCAAATAAAAAAATACATAAGTATCTATTTCTCTGATATTGAGGTTTAAATTCTACCCCAGGAATAGAATAGGTAAAGGATCCTGGGCCTTCTTACAGCTTCTGAGTAATTCATGGCCAAAATGTTCCCCACGACACTAAATCCCTCACCTGTTCACATGCAGTGGCTCATATCATCTCGTTTAGGGAATCCATCAGACCTCTTCCACTGGGGATCTGAATTGATTATATTTCCCTTATCAGTAGGTAGAGATAATCTGAAAGATCTCTAACCCTCACAAGTGCCATCTTGAAGAGCACAGTATTCCTAGGGATGTGTATATTTAGTACTTACATTAAAAGAAAAATAAAAGAATGGGGTTGGATCAAGCTCTCAATGATTAAAAGTACAGCTTTGAAAAAAGAATATCTTTATGTTATTTCAGATATTCATAATTTATTTAAACCACATATATTGGTAAAATGTACAGAATGAGAACAAGATATGCTATTTTTAGAAATAGTTTATGCAAAATAAAAACATGAGAGAAGGGTATATTTTAAAAGTTATATCACACTTTAAACAAGCAATAAACTCCAAGTCAAAGACAAACAGTCATACTGAGACAAGTTCGCAATACTACTTCTCACCATTTATTCAAAACATATTCCTTTGGTGTCTCTATATTTTAAAATGTACTGATGGATGAAGATATAAAGGATGGAAAGAAGAATATGGCTTAAATATTATCCACAACAGTTTACCTTTTAATTGGTGAGGCAGACAAATAATTATTTGCTTACCAAGTAAAGGGCAATGGAAGAGAAATGCATTTGGCAATATAGAGAAGCTCACTAAGCCTGGAAGACTATAAACTGATTCTTGAAAAAGTTGATAATTGTCAGTATTGAGACCCATAGGATGAGGAGTGTTTCCCTTGGTAAAAAGATGAGGGAGATGTCAGAGGAGGGGAGAGAAAATTCAAGCAGAGGGAAAAGCAAAATCAGATGTATGCATGTAAAAAACTGCATATTGTTATGTGTAAGAAACTGTAAAACTAATTTTACTTCCTTATAGTTTGAAAGGAGTGGGAGAATCTTAGGGCTGAAGATTCATTCCCACATCAGGCATGGTTGATGTCGCATGCCATGTTAAGTAGCTTTATCCAGTTAATGTTGTAGTCCATTAGAGAGCTTTGGACAGGAGAGAGACTTGCAAAGTATTTTCCATAGATTACCTTAGTGCCTATTAGAGGAGTTGTACGCAGTCCAAGAATGGAGGCAGGGAACGATGATGTCTGCAACTAGAGCACTGGCACTTGGGATGCAGAAGAGTGTACTTATTGAAAATGTAATTAGAAGGCAAAATAAACAGTACTTCGTGTTTGGTTTAATGTGGTGACACGGGTGAAGAGCAGGGAAGATATTCACTCTAGTAAGGTTGATAGCAAGGAGGATTTAGCGATAACATAAAGAAAAAGAACATTTTGGGGGAAAGTCAGGAAAATGTTTATATTTTGGACATTTAAAAATGTGGATTCTTCTGAGAGACACTGTGGAAATATACAGGAAGCATTGATAGCCAAGTCCAAAATTCAGGAAAGAGAGTGGATTACTTGACATCGGTGGAATGAGCTCATGAAACAAATGTGTATACAGAGGGCAATGGGCCAAGGAGTTTGCCTTGTGGAATACAAAAGTATTTTGTTCAAACAAGGACACTGAACCAAAAAAGTTAAATCAACATTTTTTTTTCCTTGTACATCTTTATAAAAGCATTAAACACCAAGAAGCATAGCATAAAAATGATTGCTCAAGAATAACAGTTATCTAATGCCTTATGGCTTAATTATGTCAGTCCCTATTTTACAAGTGGTCACTATGTGTCTAAGATTATGTTTTCTATTCTTATACTTTTTAATATTATGTTGTAAGTAATTTCCATGAAACTTTTAAAATGTCTTGTATGGAAAATTAGGGATATAAAGGAAATACTGAATGAGTAAATAAAAATGATCAGTAAAGAAATCTTTATTGTTGGATTTAGAGGCAATGAGAGTTGACACAAACCTATTGCATTAGTGTCCCTACTCAGCTTTACTAAACCTGCAAAATAAAATGGTATCAGTTTATATTTATTTTAATATAAATCATTGTGTTATTATTCATCAGTGACAGGGAGCAACAAGTGCAGTACTAGATCTATAGTATTTGCTCAAGAAAAATCAGTATCTGTGAAATAAACATCTTAACAAAACCTCATACATAGTCCTCTTTCTTCTCTTGCAAATAGTGTGATGACTTTCTTAAACTTTTTCTGGTGTCCCTGAGTATTGTGTAATTAGAAAATGCATAATATTAAGCTTTCAGACACTTGACAATAGTTTTTGATTTCATGATGACACCTGCATTAGGGTAGCTGTGCTCTATCTGGCCCTATCTTTCGCTATTCTAATGTAATGGAGGGCATATTCAGCCCCAAGGAAGAGAAACAAACTTCATGTTCTTAAACATTCTTCTTTTCTAGTGTGTGTGGGTGTGTGTTTCTTCTGCTCAGCATTAAGGTTCAAGGATGATCAAAGGAGAAGTGGTGTATATTTGGTTCATCCTTAACACTTTCATCTTAAGATGATGAGGATATTCCTTTACTTTTTGAGAGTTTTCTGAATTTTCTATTCTGTTCTTAGGTGCTATGAGGCGATGTAAACCAAGTTCACCAAAACAGATCAAGACCATCAGTCCAGAAGCTGTCTTCATTACTCTTTTACACCTCTCTGGTATCTTTCTTTTCCGTACTTTTTTGCAAGAGAACTGCTTTATTTCTTCCATCTCACTGGTGAAATTAAGAAGAGTTATTCCCTACATACACTAACACTAAACAAAGACCTTTTGCCATTTTTTTGCAAGGAAGGTAAATCATATGCTTAAAGAGCCCTATTACAAGAAACAAAAGTTCTAGATAATTATTCTTAGTCATTCAAGCTCCAGTTTAAAGATAAATTCTTTTGGCCCTGGCTGGGTAGTTCAGTTGGTTACAACATTGTCCAGATATGCCACATACAAGACTCCACCAATGAATGCAAAAATAAGTGAAACAATAAACTGATCTCTCTCTCTCTCTCCCTCTCAAATCAATCAATAAATTTGAAAAAAATTTTAAAATATTGAAGATAAACTTCTTTGTGAATTATTCACTAAGTTCCAAATGAGAGCTGAAAACCACTCTCTGACAGTCTACATTCTATTTAAAAACTCTTTTTTTATATCACAAATTACATTGCACGTTTCTGTTCAAATACCTGAGCTCAAATAAGCTATGTACAATTCCACATTCAGTTTTGTATCCTAGAGTTCTGTGCCTCCTATTCTACTATAATTTGACAGCTATTTCCCTAAAAGAACTTGTATTATGAAAACTTTTGAAATTATGTAATTATTTCCATAAAAGATAATAATAATAATAATATAAAGAAGTTATTACTATATATGCTTTTAGATTTATAACAACAAAATTATGTTTTTCTGTGGAAATGTCAATAATTTTATAGCAATTATTCTTTTACTTATTGAATTAAAAATGATTATTTGATGGAAACTTGAAAAAGTCTGATTATTTCATCTTCTTTTATACTCTATGGGGTACTTCAGTATCCTCCATCACCTTTGACCTTAACCTTGAATTTGCTTTAGGATAGAGTTCATAATTGTAATATGTAAATTAAAGTACCAAAAGAAAATAAATGAACCTCTTTTCACCAGAGCAGTCGGTGGTTCAAATGTAATGTGTTAGTATACTGTCTATCCTTCTCTCAGTCTGCACTAATTTTAACATCTTATCAACACATAAAAAACAACATTCTTACCACATTATAAACTAAGCTGCAGACTTTATTCAAGGTTCATGAGATTTTTCGCTTATGTAATATTTCTGTTGCAGGATCCAATCTAGAATCTCTTATTAGATTTAGTCATCATGTCTCCTTAGTTTCCTTTAATCTGTGAGAGTTCTTCAGTCTTTCCTTGTCTTTTATGACCTTGATACTTTTGAAACACACAGGTCACTTATTTTGTACAATGTCTCTAAAGTTGTATTTGTCTGATATTTTCTCATGATCAGATTGAAGTTATGTATTTTTGGCCAAAATACCGAAGAAGTGAGCCTTCTTATCCTGTCAAGGGATATATGTTATTGACGTGTCTTTATTATTTCTGATGTGATCCCAATCACTTCTTAAGGTACGGTCTGCTAGGCCTCAGCACCATAATGTTATAATATTTTCCATGGGTAATTAAAACATTATTTTGTGAGATATATCTTGAATCTATGAAACATTCTATTCTCCTCAAACTTGTGTTCACTAATTTTATCACCATTATTGGGTCTTACTGATGGCAATTTTTTTTACTGTCGTGTTCTAATAAATATTGATTTTCTATTTTTTTCACTCTACTACTCACAAATTGGAACTCTTCTGTGAGAGATGACCTTTGTTCCAGTTTGTTTGTTTGTTTGTTTATATTAGGATAAATTCATAGTACTTATTTTATAGATGCTGATATAATGCTATTGTTATTTTATTAGTTGCTAAACTTATTCCATCTTTAGCAGCTAGAATCACTTTCAGATTGGCTACTGCCCTCTTTCAGTTTGCCTCTGCAACATTGTGATTCATAAGAAATAGATATCTCAGCTTCATAGTTCCTAGCTCATAATTCCTAAAACACTTGGAATTTCTGGTGATAAGAGCAATCACAATGTCTTTTGTTATGTTAATAAGGTGACTTTTAGAAAACCCTTAGGTAAGCTAAGAGTGATAAGAAGGCTGTTGGGACTTTCAGTCATCCTCCCCCACCTCTGATTTGGGAAGAGGGTCTGATGGTTGAGTTCAATTGTCAAAGGGCAATAATTTAATCAAATAGTTATGTAATAAAACCCCCATAAAAGTTCCCACAGACGAGGTCTGAAGAGTTTCCAGGTTGATGAACACACGCAAATTCTGGGAGAGTGACAGACCCAGAGAGGGCACGGAAACTCTGTGTTCTTTCCCCGCACCTTGCCTATGCATCTTTTCCATCTGGCTGTTCCTTGCATAATAAATTGGTAATCTAGTAAGCAAAGTGTTTCTCTGAGTTTGGCGAGCTGCTCTAGCAAATTAATGAAGCACAAGGGGTGGGTCATGGGAATATCTGATTTATAGCCTGTAGGTCAAAAGTACAGGTGATAATGTGGACTTATGATTGATATCCTCAGTTGCAGGGCAGGCAGGTGTCATTGGAACCTCTGGAACCTCCAATTTGTAGCTCATCTGGCAGAAGCATAGGTAATGTCTCGGGCTGGCAACTGGCATCTGAAGTTGGGGGGCATGAGAGGAACAGTGTTGTGGGACTGAAGCCTTAACCCATGGAATTTGATGTTATCTTTGGGTGGATAGTGTCAGAATTTAGTTCAATCGCAGGACACACAGCTAATGACAGTGCATTGCTGAGATGTACAGTGACGTCCCCCACCCCGTATATATTAGAAATTGGATAAAGGAGCCCAAAAAAGCCTCTATATAACATGGAGGACTTCTTTACTTTTTAAACATGTAAATGTTTCTGACTCACTTTTATTTTCCTTAAACCAACCCTGAGATCAACTATTTCTGAGAGAATCTACGGTTCCTTTTATGGAAACACTCTTCAGAATCCAAGACCTGGGAACATTACTTGCTTCCTGCTCCACGCTGCTCTGCTGTCCTTCTGTTCTGGGCACCAAGTTCATAGAGCTAGGAAACAGAAGAATTAACTCATACACTAATATGTATTTCTGTATTTATGCTTGTTTTATTAAGCTAATGCTGAACTTACAAAATAAGTTGAGAAGTATTCATTCTTTTACTTTTTGAAGAATGTGATAGAATTGATGTCATTTTACTCTTCAATGGTCAGTAGAATTCAGCAGTGAAATATTTTTGGCTGGAGTTTCTCTTATGAGGGAGTTTTTAACTAAAGGTGTAATTTCTTTAATAAGCATGTAGCACACATAGTCTAGGCAAGAAGTGGAAGAAGAACAAAAAAAATATTTCTCAGGTATCTGTGTCAATTTTAAGAAGCATTTTCAGAAATCTAAAACATGACTTAAATTTACATTTCATTGAGCAAAAGCTACTAGTTCCTTAATTGTATCAACTGCATTGGAGTCTGGGAAATATATCTTTTTAACTGGAGACCTTGCTACAGATAAAAGAGTTTTGAAAAAGAGAATGGCATTGGTGAAACACCTAGAGTTTTTTCTTTTCAATAATATTAGTAATTATCTAAACAACTCAGAAAACTACTTTAACCATAGAGGGTCTGAAGTACAAAAGGGTTAATTTTGATGAAATGTTCAATAATATTTATAACTAAACTGTGGCATGAAATTCAGATAAATATAACTTTGTGAATTAAAATTGCACTGTGACACTATGAGAACTGATAAGGAAGATAGGGAACAAAGTATAGGTCGAGAAAACATAGCGGTGCATTTTATTTAATTAACAAATTAATGATAACCACATTAATTATACTGCAAGCCAGATTAGTTTCTAATAATGACCTGTTAAGGCTCTTGACACATTCAAGAATATCAGTGTCAGAGAACAAATGATTATCCACTGTGAACAATGAATATACATGTCTTTAAGTTTCTTATATTGTAGAAACTATAATGTGGAAATCTACAGTGACAATCTTTTATTCTCTTTTTATGCCTAATATTCTGAAATGTCACAGTGATATACTTTGGTGGGGTCCTTTTTATTCATTTTGTGATGTATTCAATGGGCTCTGCCCTTACTGTCTTTTACTATTACTTTGAAAATGTCCTCTGCTTATTTAATATGGAAACTATATTATGTTAATATTTTACCTCCCAGCAGATCTCCTAATTTATTGTTTATTTAGTATATTACTTTTTTAGAATTTTCTTTGTTTTTATGGTCCCAACCTTACCATCAATTAAGCTTTTATTTTTTTCTAGCACATTTTAACATGTTATAACTACTTTTAGTATTATGTATATTTAATTTTTATTTTCAAGGTTTTTTATTCTGTTATCTTTGTGTTATTTTTTTTAGACCTCCTATTCTTGTTTAATGGGTATGATAATCTCTCATATTTGAGGGCATTATTAACTATATTATATAAATGTTTCATTTTTCCATTGAACCCTGTATTTCTCTGTTGTGTATTGGTTTATCTGTATTTCCCCCTTTTTTGTAGGATCTCTTAAAATGTTCAGTTATCTTTGAAAAGTTATAGCATTTACAGAAAGTCTGTGTGCTCAGACAGTGTTTGCCAACATAGTGTCTAATATTAAGGTGATCTAGTGAGAATTAATCATTGTTTTTGTTGTTGTTGAAGGATTCTCAAGTACTAAGTTTATCCTTAAGGAATTATTTTATTTCTAGATGGTTTTGAGGCTGATAGCCAGCATCATGGAAGCCAATCAAGAAAAAAAAATGTTGGGTTCTTATCATTCAATGTACAGAATTATACTTTTTCTTTCCTCTTTCAACTGGGCATGTTTTGCTCAAGCTCAGGACCTCTCTTGTTCAAGTTCCACCGAAAATATTATTTGTCTTCTCTCGCTGTGGAGTGGATAATCATTAAAGCCATGTGAGCTGGAGATAACATATTTGGAATCCAGATGTGATTTAAATTATCTTTCCAACAATTATTCTCTTTTTAGTTTCATTCAATGACACACATTCAAAGGCATTATTATCTAAATTTCTTAAGACATGTCAGGATTTTGTGACACAAACAATTTTATATATTGTTGACTTTCTTTGCTGTAGGTCTTATTTGAAAACAAAACAAAACAAAACAAAAAAGAAACTTTAATCCTAAATCAAGTATCACTCATCCATTTGCAGAGCATCATAAACAAATAATTTGACATCTCTCATGAGCTGTAGTCACCTCTAAATACTCGTCCTTATCTTTTTCTTTATACGGTTATTGTTTTTTATTATAATCATAAAAGCAGGATTTGAGAATAGAGTGGAGATAAACACATGTTGTTTCATCCACCAACTTTAACTGCAATTATAAATAGATGTGATTTTCTATCTTAGTACATTTTTTCTTTTGTTAGTCTCATATCAAGCATCAGTAAAGACAATCAGGGTGTACTTCCATAAAAACATGAGAAGAAATGGTGGAAAAAACATCAATTCTGTGTTTGTAAACTTCCTTAAGTATTTTAATTGTTTTAATCATTATTTATGGTACAATGTTTTGCATTCTAAATCTTAGATATTCTATATCAATAGGTCAAAATATATTTTAGACCTTTGATTTATGAAAATATATATTGGTATTCTAATCATTTCTCTAACCTAAGAATCAATAAAATCTCTAAGAGTATGAAAGAGAAAAAAGAAAATCAGAAGCATGCGGAAGAGATGCAGGTGCTACAGAATGTTTGAGGAAGAGTGTCTGTGTCTAGTGTCCCTTAAGCCTTCCTGTCATTGGAGCAAGGACATGACAACCCCTAGGGGAGTTTGGTGAAATCTAAGAATGGAGATTATGTTTCTGACTCTTGATTGGTGCTCTGGAAGTGAGGACTTCACAGAATTTCAAAGTGCCACTTTAGTGTGACAATAATGAAACATTATGGGTGTGTGTAAAACAGGAGGGAAGAGGACCTGAGGCTACTCGAAAGCTTTTTGCCCTAGAGCTGAATGAGGGAAGAGCGAAATCTTCCTGTGTCACTCAGAAGCAGGGATGGTTTAGTAAAAGACAGAGCTTGCAGATATTGCTGGGGCCTTAGCTGCATGGATTCTGCTCCTGGAGACCAGTTGGGAATGGAGCCATCTTAGCAGACGCTGGCTCAGATAAAAGAGAGCCAGCCACTCACAATGAAACATGTAGCTAGACCTCAGCCAGATCCCAAATGAGCAGGCACCACTGAGGACCAGATGTGTTCCTTGATCAAGTCGGAGTTGTGTACAAACTTCTAGAAACATAAATACTGTCCTGGAAAGGAGAAGCAACTAGTCAAATATACTCAAGTAACTGAGTGGAAGCTAATATAGGGCAGTAAGTAATAAAACAAGTTTGCATATGTTCAATTCACTACTTTAAGTTTGACATTTTATAAAAAATGAGGGGAAAAGTGAGACTGAGTAACTGAAAAATGAAGGTTTGTTTTCTTTCTTACCTCTTTTTTATTTATTTATTTTTTAAGTATTATACCTGCTACCTGTCATAGTCAAAAAATAAAAAAAACAAAACAAAAAGAAAAACCCTTCCAGGAAGCTTACAAGGTGAGAATCAGATAAAAAGTCATGGTCTAAACATGAGAGCATAAAGAAACTGGTAATAAGTGCAAGGCAGAAATGTGGTTAACAGAGTGTGATGACTAATTTTATGCATCAACTCAAAGGGCATATTTGGATGAGATTAACCCTGAGATCGGTGAACTTTGAGTCAAGAGGATTACCCTTCATAATGTGGGTGGCCTTCATCCAATCAACTGCAGGCCTGACTACAACAAAAAGATTTGCCCTGCTGTGCAACAGGAAATTATCCAGCCAGATTCTGACCGGAACTTGAATATTGAATATCATCTCTCCGGAGCTCTGCCTGCTGACACACGCTGCAGATTTTGGACTTGCCAGCCTTCATACCTCATAAAAATATCTATCATTCATCTATCTATCTATCTATCTATCTATCTATCTATCATCTATCTATCTATCTATCATCTGTCATCTATCTTTCTATCATCTATGTTATCTATGTAACCTATCTATCTTTCTATCTTATCTATCATCATTTATTTATATGTTTATGTATACACACACATTTTTATTGGCTGTTTTTCCTGCAGAGTCCTTTGTAATACACAGGGATTAATTCAATTTTATTGAACTATCAAATGACACTATTATTGTTTGATATTTGTTATATTTTGCTGAGATATTCTAGATAATGAAGATATAAGTCAACTTGAAATGATTAGGTAAATTCACATCAAGTTTTTATAGCAAGGTGCTAATGAAAAATTGAGATGTGATCAATGTATCTTAAATAGATTCTACTTGTTGTCAGGTAGTACAGCCATGTCTTCCCATAAAACATCAAAAATCTCTGTCAAGAAGGAATTTGGATTAGAAAAATCACTTGTGCAACCCAGTATGTCATTTCCTGGGCTCTCATAGGGATGATTTCATTTGGCTAAAAGATTTTTTCTGCCCCTAAGAACACCAGGCAAATGACAGGTGCTGCTGATAACTGGTAGGGTCGCTGTTCAGAGAGCAAGGCTGGGCTCAGAAAAGGGATTTTCTCTTCACCCAGTGTCTCCTCACAGAGCAACAAGCAGCAGATCAATTCGGTCATTTTTGTCCTGCATCCAAATGATTTGTGGAGAAACTAGACCATTTTTAAGTGTTGTGTTAGATTAAAATATTAGCAGAATCTCAAAGTTTCAAATTTTGCTGTGTTAATGTTAATATATAAGAAGATTTCATTATACTCTGAAGTATGGCAAAAGTTGGAAAGTCATTCTCCTGGTGAATAAAAACTTTTAAAAAATAATTATTTGAATGTATTAGTAAGTTGACATAGACACAAAAGTATGACTTGCCTCATAAATATGTATATATTTCGAATGACATATGAAAAGAAAGAAAAAAGTTATCTCTGTGAAAAACACTGCAAATGGTCACAACTAGGTGTCAGGCACTTTCAACATGGGTTGAATGATTCTGTTTTTAAAAGTCTATTTTCTATCAGTAAGTTATTCTTCTCTCTGTACATATGCAAGGAAAGACATATAAAATGATATTCAATAGAAGTATGTAAAACCAAAAGTAAAGTTATTTTTGTTAGAATTTTCCTCTTGCATTTTACACAGTGACATATAATTTCAAGAAACAGAAAATAAAACACTTTAAGATAACATTCCCTGCTGAAATTTCACATAACCTCGCAAATTTGATCAATACGCTTATATTGTAAACTCTTATTATCCAGCTATGAAACCATCCCCATGCATATTGCATTATATATCTACACATTTGCCTGTTCTCTGACCCACTTTTATTTTTCTTAGTCGCCTTTTATTTCAAGTGATACCAAGATATGGTTAAAATTTTTCTAATGTTATCAATAGTCATCACTTGTTTAATGATGTTTCCTTCTTGATTTTTTTATCTCTTTGAAGTTTAGTCAATTTAGTGGACTTCAGTGAAAACACAATAAAACTACTAAAAATAATTTCTTGAAGAAAACACATTTTAGTTTGTTTTGTTAACTACTCTTTAAAATGTTGCCCTACTTCTCATACAGCCCCGCTGCACTCCGATTTTCCTATACAGGCATTCAGTGGCCGATGAAAGTCCAATCAAAAAGACTCTGCCCTGAAGACAAGAAAATACTCATTATCAGTGTAGATCCAGTATATACCCTGAATGGTAAGATGCACTTTTGTTTTTTTGGCTATGGTTCAGTAACAGACAAAATTTGTGGTGACATCACCTCTTTGTGTGGGAAACCTGTGTTTCCAGTATTTGAAGTATTTAAGGTATAAATTCAGTTCAGGATTCAGAAAAGTCAGTGGATTTCCAGGATCCCATATCACCCTATACAAATACACCAACTGCCAATCTCAACACACTGACGTGATAAATCCCATTCTTAGCAGTTTCCTGGCTGAAAAAATGTGTCTAGGACTTCTGTGTTTAAGCTGTGGACTGTTTTCATAAAGAATATGCAACACTCAGTAAATAAATTATCAAAACAATCAAATGTATTCGTTATTTTTTCTGTTTATGTTTTTCTTATTAGACTCTAAGTTTATGAAGAGAGAGAGCATGTATGGCTGATTCAAGGATGCATCCCCAGCATGAGATGTAGGCTTGTCACAAGATAGGTTCTACACAAATGTTTATAATTGATTGAATGAGCACCTGCTGGCTCTTATACAGATTATATCCACCCAGCTTTCCTGTCTGTCCTGCTCCTATTCCATAACTATGTACTCCTCACTTCATGCTCACAGTATATTTTCTATCAGCTTATTTAACTGATAAAAAAGCTTAAATTTAGCTACTGTTGGTTCTTTTTTTTTTCATTGCAACTGGATTTCTGCTACGCTATGTGTTAAAAGATAAAAACAAAGATAACTCAATTGTGCTTTAGTGTTAAGAAGTGTACAAGGTACTCAGGGATACAATGATTTATAATCCATGGTTAAGTTTACGTTAAAAAGTATAATTCTTCATACATAAGTTTTAATCAACTAAAGAATAATAAGAAAAACATTTAAATAACTCAAAACAAAGAAACTTTTTAGGCTGATGTAGCTCCATTTGTTTATTTTTTTCCTCTGTTTCCCTTGCCCTAGGAGATATATTGGTGAAGATATTGCTATGCAAGATGTCTGAGATTTTCCTGCCTACATTTTTCTCCAGGATTTTTATAGTTTTGTGACTTACATTTAAGCCTTTTATTCATTTTGAGTTTGTTCATGTGTATGGTGTAAGTTATTAGTCTATTTTAATTTTTTTGCATGTACCAGTTCAATTTTCCCAGGACAACTTATTGAAGAGACTGATTTCACTCCACTGTAGCTCTTGTCTTCTTCGTCAAATATTAATTAACCATAAAGATGTGTGTTGATTAGGCCTCACTGTTCTGTTCCATTGATCTACATGTCTTATTTTATGCCAGTACCAGGATGTTTTGATTACAATGGCCTTGTAGTATAGTTTGATATCAGGTAGTGTGATATCCACAACTTTGGTCTTCTTTCTCAAGACTGCTGAGGCTATTCTGGGTCTTTTTTTGGTTCCATATAAATTTTTGGAATATTTGTTCTAGATCTGTGAAATATGTCACTGGTATTTTAATAGAAATTGCATTGAATATATAGATCACTTTGGGTAGTACGAACATTTTAATGATGTTAATTCTTGCAATCCAGGAATATGGTATGTACTTTCACTTATTTTTGTCTTCCTCTATTTCTTTCTTCAATGTCCTGCAGACTGCTGCAGCCACTATGAAAAACAATATGGAGTTTCCTCAAAAAAACTGAAAATGAAAACTCCATTTGACCCAGTGATCCTACTACTGTGAGTATATCCTAAGAATTCCAAAACACCAATCAGAAAGAATATAGACACCCTTATGTTCATTATAGCACTATTTACTTTAGCCAAGATCTGGAAACAGCCCAAGTGTCCATCAGTAGATGAGTGGATTAAAAAACTGGTAGTTACATGATGGAATACTACTCAACCATAAAAAAGAAGGAAATCTTACCTTTGTGACAGCATGGATAGACGTGGAATTTATTATGCTAAGCAAAATAAGCCAGTCAGAGAAAGAAAAATACCATATGATCTTAGTTATCTGTGGAATCTAATGAACATAATAAACTGACAAACACATTAGAACCATGGAATAGACTGACAGATCTCAGACGAGAGGGAGTGCAGGGAACTGGAAGAGATTAGCCAAAGAACTTAGCACTTTTACATTGGAAGTGTAAAATTTCTATGTCCTCCCTCTACCTATTACATATTATTTTATTTTTTAGATCACATTGCAAAAGTCGCATTTCTCTAAGTTCCAATCTCATTATATTTTAATATATTTCATCGGCACTTGTGCCACAAACAAAGGACAATTTTGTTTTCCTTGCTCAAATTCTAAATCAACTATGAAACAATCATGAGAAATAAGACCCATACAGAGCGTTGTATAGCCTTCATTATTGAGATAGTCGATAAAGTGCAATGAGATTTGGGCATGGTGCAGCAGTTATTTTCTTAACATTTAAAGAAAAAATTCAAAGATTCCTCAGCCACTCACATGTCATACTAGACAAACACAGGTCTCCCAGTCTTAGAGTCAGTGGTTGGATCACTTATGACATGGGAGAGTACCCACATAGAGCCCTCTGTCCAGGAAGACAAATACTGTAAAAAGATGAAATTTACCAATAAATGAAGTTACCTTTCTGCTCAGCATGGGAGTGCATGCAGGGTTACAGATGAGGCTAGGAGTGTAATGCTAATGTAACCCTCCGTGTAAAAGGAAACATTGCAAGTGAGAACAAAGGCTTCTCTGTACATTTATCAGACTCTTTCTCTGGATCATTCATTTCTGATGGAACTAGGATTTTTGCCTACTTTTTTTTGATTATTTGCTTGCTTGATTTCATTTCAGAAAGAAACATTGTGTAAATACAGGTTATTAATTTTGATGTTAGAAAAATATGGATTCGAGTCTTGGCTCAGCAATTCTTTATTTAATATTTTAGTATAGTGTGCTTTAAATTAATCTTTCAAACTGGAAAACACTTCAGCTTCATGTCCTCCAGTTATTTAGTTTGTATACTCTTTGTCCTTTCTTAGAATTATTCAGCTAATTTAAATACATGATAATATTTAATTTACCATTATAAGTGACAGTAAGCAATAATCTGCTTTGGAACAATTATAAAGTGGGCCGAGGTGGTCGTTATGAATGTATACTCTATCCATCCTTTTTATCACAATTTCTTACCCACATGTGCCTTCGATATTAGATAAAAGACCTTTAAATATGCTGTATTTGGTATAATTTAAAGCTCATCTCTAAAATTCCAAGTATACAGTTAAAAATACCTCTTTGTTCACCATTTAAAGCTAGATGTGACCTGCTTCGGCTATTGAAATATGAGCAAATGTGATCCAGATAATTTATGTGTAGAAGCTCCAGCAACCAGTGCAAGATTCCTGCCACCCTTGGTCATGATACAGCAATGGTGAGAACATGGCCTGAAACAAGGTCCTGTTAACCTGGTCTGTGGATTAAGACAGTACGCAGAGCTGTGAACATCCACCATTTATACGGAGCATAAATAGTAATAAATTTGTTGCTATAGACATTGAATGTTTATATCATTTTTGTTGTGACATAACCCAGCTTATTCTGATACAGCAGTCAGAGTCCTTCACGATCATCCCCTGCTTATATTTTGGCTTCACCTTCTTTCCTCATTGTAGTTTTCCATATGTTATCTCATACTTCCTTCATTTATTTATTCAACTCAACATAAATTTTGTGTAAATAGCCTAGCTGCTAGAATATACAAAGGTTAAAGAAGGCATATAAAACCCTTCCCTTTCCTAAGGGAAACAGATAATTAACAGATCAGTAAAACAGAAAGCGAGTAAAAAATAGACAATGTTTTCCATTTTCAGCGTATTGCTCCCATTTATGGTTCTCAGGCAGATTGCTGTCCCTCCCCCACCCCATTACGGAGACGCGTGCTTTTGGGGTTTGAGACCTTCTGCATCCCCGAGCTCCAGGAGTGAACTCTCGTTAAATTAAGCTCTTTACCTGCTCCATTCCTTTTGGAACAATACTTTTTTCAGGGTGGGAAATAATAGACAGTTTTCTGAGGGTTCGGGAGAAAGTTATTTCCATATATTTTCACCAAAATTAATTGCATTGTAAGACTTTTCCCAACTGGATATATATTAAAGCATAAAGGCCTCAGTGTTGCTGAAAACCTTCAGGTGACATGCACAGATACTGACTTAGGATGGATTAGACACAAGCAACAGCTGGGCGAAGGAAAAGAAGAACCCATGAGTTTGTGTTGTGAATTAACAAGTGGATTGAAGACGACTTCCTTTTGAGCCTAGGTTATGAGAATCAACTAATACACTGTGTGTGTGTGTGTGTGTGTGTGTGTGTGTGTGTGTGCGCGCGCGCGCGCGCGCGCTCACCCACTTGGATTTAATTTAGCGATTAAAAAATGAAAAGACTCTCTAAATATGTGACATGTGAGCAGAATGGTTTGAATGAGTCAAGAATGTTAAGAGAGAAGCTAATATAAACACTCTTGGAGGCTACCAAAGGTTTTATTAAGAAAAAGGATGTCAGTGGGACTGGACCAGGCCAAGTCAGAGTAGCAACAGTGAGGAGTGATGTTGGACAGGGAGGAAGAGTGAGGTTAACCAGTCTCATTGATCATGGGAAGAAATGTAGGTTTTATTTTAAGAGCAATGAACATCTATTGAAGGATTTAAGCAGGAAAATAAAAGGATGTAATTTAAGGTTTTAAAAAGATTGCTCTCTGTACAAAGCTGAATGGATAAGAAAAGGGCAAAGTGGAAGGAGGGATTTTGTATTAGGTTAAGGGAAGCAGATTTTGGGCTTAAACTGGTAAAGAGTTTTCAGTAAAGGCTTATAGTATCTCTTGAATATTTTTTAGTACCTTCCCTACAAGGATAATTCCTATGTATCCTTCAAGTCTCAGCATTATGATGCTGCTAAGAGAAGAGATTAAATTATCAAAAGGATAGATTTGAAGACGGTGTCAATTATCCTTGACACCTCAGTCTCTAAAAATCCTTGTTTTTTTTCCATTAATGTGAGAATCATTCACAATGAAAACTATAGGAGCTATCAGTAAATCTCTATTTAGGATTATTATTTTCCATTGAAAAGGCCTCAATCTAATAATAATAAGTTAATAAGAGTAATGAGTATTTTTGGGGATATTCATAAGATTTATAATTCTTATAACTGTGATGTACTTGAGCTGAATTGGTTTAGCATAAAAATGAGAGAAATGTTCAAAGGAACACAACTTTGCATTCATGCACTACTTTGCATACTTTTCTACGAGGTCACCCTTTGCCTGATGTGAGTCAAACAGAGTGAAAAAAGACCCCATTATTAACCTAGTTAATATCTAAGACAACAGAGCTGATAAATCATAAGGCGAGACTAAAAAGTATGAAAGGATGAATAAAACAAGGTTAAAGAAAAAATTCCTGTGGAATAATAATATAAGTGAGAGAAGCCAGAATACGCCCTGCAAATTATTTGGTTAGTTTACCTTCATCTATTTGTGCTCCAAACAGGATTCAACAATGTTAAAAACATAAGCAAGTTTTTAAAAAAATGAGAAAACCTTGTTCTTATGTTATATATTTTTTTAGGATATTTTTTCCATTATTTTATAAATAGTTTATTTTTTATTGGATTTTTTCTATAATCATTATCCCTTTTATACCCTCTTCTACCTCCAGCCACTCCCCTTACCCCCACAATCACCACACTGTTGCCCATGCTCATGAGTTGTTTTACTTTGCTTTATTCCTCCACCCCCACACCCTCACAAGAGCTTTCAGCTGGCTCTCTTATACTATGAGTCTGTCTCTATTATGCTTGTTAGTTTTGTTTGTTCAATAGATTTCTTATATGAATGAAATTATATGGCATTCGTTTTTTTCAGACTGGCTTATTTCAGTTAGCACAATGCTCTCCGGGTCCACTCATGCTGTTGGAAAGTGTACTTTTTTATGGCTGAGTAGTATTCCATTTTGTATATGTACTATATCTTTTTTATCCACTCATCTACTAAAGGACACTTGAGCAGCTTCCAAATCTTGGCTATTGTAAATGATGCTATAATGAACATAAGATATTCATTATATATTGTTTTAAATTAGTGTTTTGAGTTTATTCGGATAAATTCCCAGAAGTAGAATCACTGGGTCATAAGGCAGTTCTATTTTGACTTTTCGAAGTAACTACATATTGCTTTCCACAGGGGCTGCGCCAGCCTGCATTCCCACCAACAGTGCAGAAGGATTCCCCTTTATCTACAACCTTTCTACACTTCTTGTTTGTTGATCTCTGACCTTAATGCTATGAAACCAGAAATAAATCAAAAGAAGAAAATTGAAAAATACACAAAGACATGGAAGCTAAACAACAGGTTATTAAACAATGAATGGTTTAACAATAAGATCAAGGAAGAAATTAAAAGATACCTTGAACAAATGAAAATAAGAACACAACAACCTAAAGACAAGGAAAGCAGTCTTAAGAGGAAAATGCAAAGCATTACTGATCTATTTCAAGAAACACAAGAAAATGCAAATAAACAATCTAACTTCACACCCAAAGGATCTTGAAAAAAAATGAAGCCCAAAATTAGTAGAAGGAAGAAAATAATAAAGATCAGAGCAGAAATAAATGCAATAGAGTCTAAAATATAATACAAAAGACCAATGAATCTAAGAGATGCTTTTTTTAAAAGATAAACAAGTTTAACAAACCTTTAACCAGACACATCAAGAAAGAAGAAGAGTGGACCCCAAAAAATAAAATCATAAATGAAAGAGAAGAAATTACAACTGACACCAAAGAAATTCAATGGATTATAAGAAAATATCCCAGACATCTATATGCCAACAAATTGGACAACCTATGTGAAATGGATAACTTCCTAGAAACATAAAATTTTCTGAAACTAAATCAGGAAGAATCAGAGAAGCTGAATAAACAGACTACAACTAGTGAAATTAAAACAATAATAAAAAAACTTGTAACAAACAAAGGTCATAGAGCAGATCGCTCTCCATGTGAATTTTACCAAATATTTTGAGAACTAACATCTTTCTCAAACTATTACAAAAAATCGAAGAGGAGGGGAGATGCTCAAGCTCATTTTATGAAGTCAGCATTATCTTAATTCCAAAACCAGATACAAATACTACAAAGAAAAATATATATATAGGTCAATATCCCTCATGAGCAATGAGGCTAAAATGTTCATGGCAGCACAATTTACAATAGCCAAGAATTGGAAGCAACCTAAGTGCCCAACAGAAAATCAGTGGATCAAAAAACTGTGGTACATTTACACAATGGAATACTACGCAGCAGAAAGGAAGAGGAAGGCCCACTCTTCACAACAACATGGATGGAACTGGAGAGTTTTAAGCTAAGTGAAATAAGCCAGGCGGTGAAAGACAGATACCATATGATCTCATCTATAAGTGGAACTTAATCAACAAAATAAACAAGCAAGCAAAATAGAACTAGCAACATTGAAATAAAAAACAAACTGACGGTAACCAGAGGGGAGGTAGGAGGGGGATAACAGGGGAAAAGGAGGGGAAAGGTCATCAAGGAACATGCATAAAGGACCCATGGACAAAGCCAAATGGGGAAAGGATTGAAGGTGGGAGGTGGGAGTGGGTGGGGCTGAGGAAAGTTGTGGCAGGGAAATACTGGTAAAAAATAAAAAAAGGTGGGAGAGGTTAAGAATAGTGTAGGAATTTGAGAGGTCAAAGAACTGATATGTACAACCCATGGACATGGGTTAAGAGTTGTGGGGATTATGGGATGGGGTACAATTTGGAGGGATTAAAGGGGAGAAAAAATGGGACAACTCTAATGGCATAATCAATAAAATATACAAAGAAAAAAGAAATGTTGCTTCCATATGGAAAATATTATGAGGGAGAAATTCATTTAGAATATAAATTTTAGACTATGAAATACTAATAATTTTTGAAAAATCATAAATAAAAGAGAAGAAATTACAGATAAATTCAGCCTTGTGAGAAAAGTGAAGGTATGTATAGTAAAATGCCAAAAAAATTAATTTGGCTGTAATATAGGCATATGTAACAGAGTAGAAGAGCATGAAATGAATATTAAGTCAGATCAAGAAATTCTTAAATGCAAGGTGAAAAAAAAAAACTGTGAAATAAGGCATTGTTGAGCTCAGAGCTATAGCTCAGGAAGATTATTTTGGTAGCTACAGAGGTGGGAGTAAAATTTAAATGAAGGAAACACAGGGTCTGAGCCGAAGCAGTGGCCAAGAAATGAATAAAAAGATTCAACTAAGATATGTTTTTTGTTTTGGTTTGTTTTTATGCAGGAAATAAATGGCAGTGATGCTTAAAATGTTGCATTTGGATTTATTTAGAGTAGAAGTGTTGAGTTTAACTTTTAACATATATTTTTAAAAACTTTTGTGCCATGCAGGTAGTTAGAATATGGACCTTTATTTCTAGTAGTGATTTATTTGATAGAAGAGACAATGGGGTAGAGGAAGTCATTGTAAAATGAGGCAAGTCAAGATCACTAAGAAAAGCATGCAGTTACAGACAATCAGTTGGTCAAAAATGAGTCAGGGAGGATGGTAAAGATGATGTAATACTGAAGTAGATAAGTTCTAATAGAGATACTAGTTAGGAACTGAAAATCAAAAAGTACATAACTGAATATATGAAGGGAGAAGAACATTTGTTAGAATGAGAGAGCAAAGTGGACTTGAGTATGAATGCTACAGATATCAAAGAGAATTACAAACAAAAACAGCTGTAGGATTTTCCAGGAAAGAAGTAAATAGAAACTGATACCCTAAGGCAAGATAGCAATTCAGGTAAATGTTGGGTTATAAAACGGTACAAAAGAAAGCAGGAGAGATAATGAGATATAAGACTTTTATTAGAAGTGCCTATCTGTGTGATGTAGCCAGGGTTAAGAATATGCATATGGCCCTGGACAGGTGGCTCAGTTGGTTGGAGCATTGTCCTGTACACCAAAAGGTTCAGTTCCCAGTCAGGGCACATAGCTAGGTTGCTGTCTGATCTTCAATTAGGGCACATGTAGGAAGCAGCAAATGGATATTTCTCATATTGATGGCTCTCTCTCTCTCTCTGTCTCTCTCTCTCTCTCTCTCTCCCCCTTTCTCTCTCTACCTCTTCCTCTGTCTTTTAAATCAATAAGCATATCCTCGGTTGTGGATTAAAAAGAAAGGGAGAGAATATCCATATGTACACTTAATATGCTACCCAATTCTTAACTAAGCCCAGCAAAGCTGACAAATTCAAAGAAAGTGTACTTAACCTTGTCTTTTCATTTTTCTTTCTTTAATAAGATTGTAAAATCACAAACATATATGACACACATGCCACTCATGGAAATGATGAAAAATTAAATTTCAGGGAAAGCTCTCATTAAAAATTACTGACAAAGCAAGAACTGAATATAAGTGAAAAAAATACAAATATATCATTGTCAAAGACGATCTTAATTTAGCAAGAAACTTTATCTCCTGTCTCCTAGGATATATTTTATTGAAATGTCTCTAATTTTCATACTATAAAAATTGTATTAACTGCTACTCATAGATAAATATAATAATGTAGATTATTGCTTGTCTCAGATCCTATTAAGGAAAGAAGAATCCCACAGGCCTTAATGATTTTACATTTACTAAGATATTTTACAATTATTATTCAAGAGGAAAAAAAATCAAGCCAAACTCTTTTTACTGCACTGGTTGTTAAACTAAATAACACGCATCATCCAAAATAGTTGATTTTAATCAAAGAGAAACTATTATATAAATAAACAAATTTAAAGCTATTCATAATGCAGAATATATAAGAAAATTGAAAAATTAGTAAGTTTTTTGGCAACAAAAGAATCTTAATTCTACATTAACAGCAAGAAAGTATTTTAATGATTTTCATTAACAAAGTAGTTATTTTTTCATCCTTGAGTTTTTTTTTATATTTACATTTATAAGATTACTGAATCTGGGTGCAAAGATATTATTTCTTAAATATCAAATGTAACAGATATATAAGTGAATTTTATTACAAAGAACTGATAATACAGTGAAACATATATCTTTTAAGGGAAATAAGAAAAATTTTGACTAATA
>PVJD01006798.1:0-93131 GCA_004026545.1 Mormoops blainvillei
AAGAGAGAGAGAGAGAGAGAGGAAGGAAGGAAGGAAGGAAGGAAGGAAGGAAGGAAGGAAGGAAGGAAGGAAGGACGGACTTACATTTTTAACTGCATCTGTTTCTGATGCGGTGCTAACTTCATTCAGCTTCCTGAGTGCATTTATATAAACTGGTTTTCATTATGTCTTATTCTCTATTTTCTGTTTCATAAAGTCCCCCTTTAAACCTACAGAAAAAGGGAACCCTCACACTGGAGCAGCGCAAACACTAGTCAAATGCTCACTGGTCTTAACGCTTTCTGTAAAAATGTGGTCCAGATACACTGGTTGCCACAGTTTATATTTGCTCATTCTTCTACTCTACATAGGACAGTCTGAACGTTTAATTTTATTTTCTCCCTTGTCAGTGGGTGCCTTCAGTAAATGGAATTTCATATACTTGCCCGATGTTAGCAATGCTGTTTGGGAAGACACAATGACATCTTTTGTAAGAGCTGTAAGATCTGACCCCAGCTTACCTCATCTGCCCGTGTGCTCAGTCAAAGAGAAACCTCCACTCATTTGTTTGCTCAGCTTAGAACACCCTCTTCTTCATTGACAGATTTGCTGGTCATTTAAAGCCCAGGAACAATGTCAATGGGTTTTATGAATGGATAAGAAGGGGCAATGAATGGATCACCGAAAGAGCAGCATTTGTTTGGGGAATATTCCCTTCACCTCCTGGATTGCCTAACACTTGATTAGAATCTCTCTTATGGTATGTCTAACTTTTTAGTCACATTCTTATTTACTTATCTCTTGTATCCTATACTGGACTCCATAGAATTAAAGGGTCTAAATTATGGGCACTGTCTGAAAAACCTGTTGCTGAGGTATAAAATTCTAGGTGCAGATGGAGTGGGTAGGTTGGTTGGGATGGATTAAGGCTTTGAGGGCTGTCTCAGCATGTGAACTTCTAGCCCCTGTGGTATAATCCATGTTAAAAAATCTTCGGGTATTAAGAATGCAAAATTTACCTGAGCTCTCAGTGGATCTTTCCTTTTTTAAATCTCTGTGTCTATTGGGCTTTAAACTGAGATAATGACTGCCCAGAATAAGGACTACATATTCCAGCTTCCCTTACAGAACAAGTACCATGTGACTACATTTTGAAGGCAAGTAAGCACAAATGAGATATGAGACTTCTGGTCATGGTCTTAAAAACAAGGTTTGTGCTCCCCCCTTGCTCTTTTCTCTTTGTAATGGTTGGAATCCAGACCTACACTGACCAAGGATGAAAAGTGTTATGAAGGAACTGGGACTCCTGAGGACCGTGTACTACAACAGAGCTTCCACATCAGCCTGGCTTCTCAGGATAACAATAAATTTTTTTTCCTACTTAAGTCACTGTTAATTTGGTCTTTCTTACAGAGCTCAGTCTTATATCGTAGTCTTATATCTCAGCCCTCAGCAGCTGAGCTACAATTTACTTTTTTCTAAAACATTACCTGGGATTATAGGCATCTGGGCACAGGTCTACTCTTAGGCATTTATTTACTGCAGTGTCTTTCATGTGATATTGACACCCTGGAGCTTTGAAGAAAGTGGCCTCTTTATGCCCAACCAATTTCAGAAGGAATAGATTTTTTTATCGTAGATATTTGATATTACATTACAAAAAGCCATTTAGAAAATAAACAGTGACCTTTGTGCTATAATTCTTCTGGTTCGAAGCTATTAAGAATTCATTTATGATTAGAACAGATCCACTAACTGAGGGAGAGCCACTAATGAATAGAAAGCCAAATTCACAAGCTGTGAAGATTGTATTTGGGTGGATAACCACAGCTGTGATACTGGGGTTTTATTTTGTAATTACATCTGACTTTTTCAAGATGAAAGTAATTTTAGAGCCTCACTCTGTTCCCTTTCTCAACTCTTTTTTCTCACCTTGCATACCTAGTTTAGTGGCTAGCACACATATGATTTCAATCCATTCAGTCTTCCTGTCACATCTAATGGGAGCTTGGGATATCCATCCTGAGATGTATAAAGGAGGAGCAATACAACCAGGTGTTTCAGTGTCACCCTACAGTGAGTTAGGTTGGAAAGAAGACACTTTCCCCTCTCCTTGTGGCAAAGTTGAATGTGGGGATATGACACTACTTTTAAGCCAAGCAGTCTTTGAACATAAGCCAGGAAAGCTTCAGATCATGTCCCATGCCCATACCACCACTGGGACACACTCTGTGTTGAGGTGACGAGTTATATCTTCAGCAAGTTGGGTGGGATAAAGGAATATGGGGTGGTTCTCCACAGTCCTGTACACAAACTGTGCCCCTCACATCTATTTAACATGGAACTTCCATTACATTGGGTTAGCCATCTCCCTCATCCTTGACCTAAATATGATTCCAAATATAACAAAGCCTTGAGCAAGTGACCTTATGCTAGGCGTGTAGTGATAATAAAGCCTCATATTTGCTGAGCAGTTTCAATGTGCCAGGCAGTTGACATACATCATTCCCACAAATCCTCAGAATGACCCTCCGAGATGGATGTTATTCTTCTAGTTAACAAGGGAGGACCTGAGGCTCAGAGAATTTAAGTAACTTTCCCAAAGGCATGCAACTAACAAATGGCAGAGTGTGTATTTGACCTAGATAATCTGTCACCAGTGAATAAACTCTTAGACACTACACTGTCTAGTGCAGTACACTCATTCATTATTATTTAACTAACTTTTATAGAGAACCTACACTGGGTGGGGCAAAAGCGAGTTTACAGATGTTCCTATGGAAAATAATACAATAATTAATAAATAACAAAACAAGAATAAACTGCATTTCACATACTCACAACTGCAAACCTACTTTTGCCCCACCTTGGACATACTTAGCACTGTACTAAGCATTTTTTTTTACATATTCATTCATTTAACGATGGTGGTGACCCCAACTCTGAGTTTCCCTGTTTACAGATGAGGAAACTGAGGCACAGAGAAGGTAAGTCACTTTCCCGATGCAGGAAGTAAAGAATGGCTGGGTTCTGAGCCCAGATTAAGACCCGAAAGAGAAAGAATACAAGAGTATCCGTCAGCATGGTTCACGACACAGTGATACGTCACTATGTGTGGAACGTGGAACTACACAGGCATGAGAATAATGTGGATTCCCCAAATAAAGAGGACCAGGAGGATGTTGAATGGATGTAAGCACAGTTTCTGGTATTTAAGGACCTGATCACTTTTAATGGTGGTTTATTTTTTTTAAGGGAATAAAACAAGAGTACTTGAGTACCTACGGTCTACCAGGCCCTTTCTTGGTGCTTTTCTCACTTGTGAGTTAGAAATTAGGAATTGTCTTCATTTCACAGAAGCTTAGAGAAGACCAAGAAACCTCACTCAGGGCCATTTGCCTACTTGGTGGTGGTATGGAGCTGGAAGTCACCTGTTGAGTTTGACAGGCCTGCTCATGCCTTTGTGCCATACTGTCTTATTATGAAGGGAGGGAATTTTTTCTGGTAAAGGGATGGTGACTAGAGCAAGGCTGTCCCCAGTTGGAATAACCTTATTCAAGTTAACTTTTTGCTAAGTAATTAACATCCCCCAAAGTTATCCAAGAAACCCTCATAGGCCCTGGCCATCCCAATGTCCTGCTCACTCCACCTGCCTAGACCTTTCACCCTATGATTATCACCCTGTGTTTGGTGGGTCTGATATCTTAATTCTGCCTCTCCTTGGGTGAACAATGTAACTAGTCTTAGTCCTTCATGGCCAGCAACCAATTCTCACCTCTGTCTCCCTCTCTGATCTTGAAGAAAGTCCTGGTATCTGGTCAAGGCCAACCATACCCTCCTCCCCACCATGTCCTATCACCTTGTGATTTAACTCTCCATCCTTCCTGAAACAGACTTTGTCTTTTAGAGAGAGAACGAAATGATTTTTCCAAGTTTTTTACTACTAATCTGAGACTTAAAATAGAGGTAGTTTGGCAGAATGTGAAAAGCTCTTTCAAGACTCCAGAAAGAAAGAAAAGAAAAGAAAAGCCAAGACTAACCAAGGTGACTTCAAAGAAGAATAAAGAGGTCAAATAAGTTCTCTATAAGATATCAAAAATTACAAGATTGTGAATAATGGGATAAACAAAGAAAGCAATGGCAGAGAAGAGCAACCAGGCCCAGACCCACATTGTGCACACAGGGATAATGGTAACTACATTATATACAGGGATGGGGGTGGCTAGTAGAAGCTAACCATACACAAAAATAAAATCCAAATTGTCCAATCTCCTAAAGGTAAAAAAAGGAAGCTTTATAAACTCTATAAGGAAACAGATTATTTTATGATATTGAATAAGAAAAATATATCTTAAGTAATACACTAAGAGTGAAAGCCTTGAGAAAGGAAATTAAAAATCTGACTGCACTGAAGTTCTTTGGGTGGTGAGCACAAAATGCAATATACAGATTTTGTAGTACAGAATTGTGTACTTGAAACCTGTATAATGTTATTAACTAATATTACCTCAATAAACTTAATTTTTTAAAAAAGACCTACTTTCCAAAAGCGAAGAGACAAAAATAAGATAACCTGGAAAATTATTTGCAACCCACATAAATAAGAAAGGATTAGTAATCAGGATGTATTGAGAACTTTCACAAATCAAAATTAAAAATAATAATCAAATGGAAATTTGGACAGTATTTATGGTTATGGACACTATATAGAAGAAAATGGGCTCAACTTCACTATGACCAAGGAAATAAAAATTGAAACAAAAATGAAATACTACTATTTCATGCTCATCAGAATGGCAAAAATTAAAAAGTATAAAATTCTAACTGCTGCAGGGATCTATGAAAATGGGAAGTTTCAAGTACTGACAATGGAAATATAAATTGAAATTACCATTTTGAGAACAATTTACCGCTGATAACATATGGATGCATATAAACCAAGCATCCTGCAATTCCCTTCCAAGACATATATATCTTAGAGAAATGTTTTTAATATGCTTAAGGAAACATACATGTAGATCTTTTCTACAACATTATATAAAAATTTGGGGAAAAAATTACAACATCAATGTCTACCAGTAGGAGAATGGATAACCTCTACTACGTCCACATAATAAAATAAAAATATGGAACAGTGGAGGTAAATAAATCACAAATACATATATCAATTGGATTTAATTTTTTTAAGTATTAAATGAAAATGTAAATTGCAGAACACTACATGTCTGCTTTTAAAATTAAAGATGTTTGAAACAAAACTATATATTGTTTTTAGGTACATGTATACATTAAAAATACTAAGGCCTCAATGGAAAGGTACTTCTTCCATTCAGGATAGTAGTTATCTCTTTTGAGGGAAGAAAAATGAATAGGATCTGTTATCTATGGCTTTGAATCTCTAAGTTTTTATTTTATAAAAATAAGAAAATATAGAAAATGATAACATTTCTTAGATCTCATTTGCTGATATTAATAAGCTATATATATTTATATATGAAATGTGGAATATTCTCTGGACAGGTTCTGGGCTGCCACATTGTCTCTATCTCTTTCTGGCTGAATATCACAAGTAAGTTTTTCACCAGAATGACTTCAGTTTCTTTTTCTTTAATAATACATATTTTCAAGGGTTGTTCTAAAGATTAAATTAAAGATATATATGGCATAAAATATACATAGCATGTTAGCATAATATCTGGCACAGAGTAGACATCAATAAAGTGCTACTATTTTTATTTCTTCAATAAATATCTGCATGTTGTGTATTGCCAAACTTGTAAAAATAAATTACCTAGAGTCAAATTATAACATTTTATCAATATCAGTAGAATTAATGTTGCCTTTTTGACAATTTATATATATGATTTTAAAGTGACCTAAAGCAGTTCTCATCTGTAAATTCCTTTAAAAAGTATTCAAAAGCAGTGATGGCCAAAAGAACTTCCTGTGAAGTTAGAAATGTTTTCTGTGTTGTCCAATAGAGTAACCTCTAGCCACATATGGGCTATTGAACATTTGAAATGTGACTAATGATATTAATAAACTTATTTTCTAATCTTTTAAAAATTTTAACTAACTAAAATTTACATAAACACATTTGGCTAGTGACTATCATACAGTATAGTACAGGTCTAAAAATAATAGGATGCATTTTTCAACAAGAACGGATGCAGAGCATATCCATTCTTGTTGTGGGATGGGACCATATAGGAGAAACACAAGGCAGTTTTTGTCCTCAAAATTATAATTTGTGAAAGGAAACTAGACATACATGAGACATTTAAAAGACAAGAGGCAGCAGTGCCTGAACTACAATGAGTGGAAACTAAAGGTATACGATAAAACATGTTAGATCACCTTGGACAGCTATAATGAAGGAGGGTTGCTTGGCTATGACAGGCTGTAATCAGGACTTAAGAGATGAATACACTTTGCAGGAGTGGACAGTAGTGGGAGGATCCTCCTGACACTCAGGAGAGCTTCCGCAGAGCAGAGGCTGGAGTGACTGAGCTCCGGGAGCTGTGCCTGGCAAGGAAGATGCGCCTGTGAATGAAGCTGAACTTAGATCTGTTCTATTCTTGATCTGTTCACATCTCCAGCCAATTTCTTTCCATTGCCTGTCTTGCACCTTTCCTCCAACAGATATGAGTTAGCTTTAGTTCACCTGCGATGTTTCCACCTGCATACCTTGACTGATGCTGCCCCTTTCTGCTAAGATTGCCCTCTTTTATGCATTGGTTGGGTAACTGTTACTGGTTCGTTAAGACTCAAGTCAGATAGTTGAGTCTTAACTATCTCTAAGCTTCTCTAAGCTTTCCTGACCTCCCACTTCCATTCAGCACTAGTCAGATGCCCTGTCTGTGTTTCCAAAAGACCCCATGCACATTTCTGGCACTGACGTTGTTACATGCTCTTATAACTAAGTCCATCTGTCCTAATTGATCAAGAGCCCCTTGCAAGCAAAGACTATATCACATTCATGTTGTATCCCCAACTCTTATTATATTTTGCATGAATAAATGAATGACTTTGTCATATAAGTAATAAAAATCCCTCCAATGATTTTTGAAAGTGGATGTAGCATGATCTTTTTGGTAGCACAATTTGTTAATAATATTCAACCTGCATATATCTGTAAAAAACAAAACATCATCTTTTGGACTCGGTGATGATAAAATAATCGATATTTTTAAAAATATTAACATGCATTTCTAGTTCTAGTTTTTCATATGACTTTCTCCAGTGTGACATTCTCCCAGATAATCCATTTGGCTTGCCCTCTAGCTTATATCAGACATTGTCCCATGTCACTTTTAAAGTGAAGCCTACCTCCGTCTCACACTTACTAGTATCCTTTCTTGCTTTATTTTATTTTTCTTCATACCACATATCATCACTTCATATATTTATTTTACTTATTCTTCTGGTTTTTTATCTGTCATCTCCCTCAAGAATGACAGCTCCTTGGAAGCAGAAATTTCATCTGTTTCCTTTACAATGACATCCTTAGCACCTAGAACAGTATTTCATACATGGCCTGCATATGTGTGTGTGTATGTGTTTTGGGGGTGGTGTATTTGAATTGTTCTGGCATTCAAAATAAGATTTGGAAGTAACATAATAGACTTTGAAGCCAGACTCTATTGGGAAATATTTATCTAAAAAGTTGAAGCATTTTTTTCATATGAAGAACCAAACCTAGAGGACTCAGACCTTGAAGTATCTTTCACAGTGTATCTAAGATGTCCCTTCCACCACGACAACCAGGCCATAGGCTTGTTTCCCAAATAGAAGGAGGATGTGCTACAAAGCAAAGTCCAACCAGCCTTTATGCAGCTCCTGGGGACTGAGGCAGCTGGGAGGCAGGAGGACCAATCTCTCTCGGACATGGACTCAAAGATAAGGAAGTATTTTAGGTAAGTAGATGAAAACTCCAATAACAAAGGACTCTAGAACTCACCAGTCTGGTGAGAAGGAAAAAGGAGGTGGTAACAACAAAAATAACCAATAATCTTAACATTGTAATCAAAGGAATGACCAGCGTGTAATTTCCTTGGGCTTCTCTTGGTTCTGGTATAGTGTTAACAGGACCTAGAATTTCCTGCTGATTCATGAAGTATGACTAGAAGGTAGTTGAGTTGTGAAAACAAAGGCCTCTCTGAGGATGCCGGGAGAGGGGCCCTGTATCAGGACTAAACCAGGGGTGAAAAGGAAGTATAGCTGACGCTGAAAGAGGACCACAAAGAACCAGGAGAGGTCAAGCCTAAGTGGAGGCTACTAACCCTAACAGGGCAAACACACCACGAGTTATGCCGGCCATGAACACTCTGAGGGACCAGGGAGAGACGAACACTGCTCAGAGAGCAGAGGGGCCAGAGGCTTCAGCTTGGACCTTAGAATCCCATCACTCTGCTTCATTACAGTCACATAAGTCATTTTTGATGGGTGTTAGGGTGCAAATTATGGAAAGTGGGAGACTTAGCATTTTATCTATTAGCTGAGAAGCCTAAAGGGATAGTTTCAATTTCTGTATCAGACTCAAGATACTAAACTGATCTATTCCCACAACTTCGGAAGAGGGTGGGCATAAAGAAAAACAAGTTAGTATACCTGAGATGGAGAAAGTACATCTTTTTGACACATCTGAGGAGACTCTGAGTATCGATCCAACAAAATAGCCGGTGCACATGGCCAGAACTCCTTGCAGGATAAATGGATGTTAGTGGACAAAAACCAGGGTGTTTCTACAAAGTAGGGTTCTTCTGGCCTCTGACACAACCCCCAGGTATACACTGAGTTGTGAAGCAACTATTTTACTTCGTGCTAATAATGCATGAAAATATCTTGAGACAGTTTCCTTGGGAGATTTAGAAAAACGCGCCGTCGTTCACGTTTATATTCTATTATCAAGTTCACCAGGGGCTTCACCAAATACGGTCTTATTTCATCCTTGAAGAACAGCCGATAGCTGTCACTGGCCCCCTTCCACAGATGCCAAAGCTGAGTCACATGCTCATGGCTTCCAGGGCAGAGTGTCTGGATTCCAGACGGCACGAAATCCCCAGACTATCCCACACTGGGCACGTTACCGGTTGTTCTCATTTCAGAAATTGGAAAGTTTCTCCCAATTCCTTACAAAGAATCTTTCTCCAATCACTGATCTGGGACTGTCTCTTTCGATCCTGCTGCGCCCTGTCAAACGGGCAGGTACCAGCGTGGTCCTCCGCGAGCAGGTGCAGTCAAATGAATGGCAGCGGCTCACTGCCGCTTAATGAGTAGCCCCGCTCTGCCGCGGTTCCACACTCTGGTTTGAATTTTTAATTCCGTCTCATAAAACGGGATCATAAATCATCCCATGCTCCATTTAGAGCTGCATTTTCCAAAACTATCTCTGCAGTAATTAAGGAGAAACTACACAGGCCTCTAAATCAGGCCTCCAAGAAATGTAGGAACAATGGAAAACCTGCAGCTCACTTTTCTACTATCTCTCACATCAATTCATTCTGGCTACGACAAACTCTCATCCCCATACCTTCATTCACAAAATATTTATGAGCCATTTGTGAACCTCTAGCCACTGAGAAACATAATGCTGCATGACAAAAATGAGTTATATGAAAATGTACAAAGTCTTACTTTAATATAATACATCCGGCCCCAGGTCCACAGATTAATAACCCAAGCCTGACTCCAATATGAGATCCAGACCAAATGTGACATTCTGAAATCTCGTGGCTGTGCCCAGAGACCTTGCAACCTAACTTAATTCACCTATTGCCTACATTTTCAAAATCAAATAAAAACATAAATAACAAGTAAGCCTAAAAGAGATTTCCCCAGCTCCAGGGAGCACTTTTATAGCATATACAAAGCAAACAAATTTGAATGTTTCCCAAACATGCAGGTGCTAAATACTCATGCTTGCAGGAATAATTATTTGCTGTATTCCCTGGATCTTCTATTTTGCTGAATTTAATTTGCTTTCAATACTTTGAGGGAGTAAAAATATAAAAGCACACCAAAGCAGTAGAAAAACTGTGACAGTAAAGGAGAGATTTACCACAGCGCTTGTTATGAATATTGTTTAGGCAGCATAAAATTGAAAAATAGCAAGAGAATATCTCTCATGATTTTCTCCTTCCCACTCTGCAGCTGGTAGAGAAATGTGAACATGAAATAACGGAATGGGGAATGAGGTTTGGAGCAGAGTTGCGGTGAACTATACTAAAGTCAACGTCAATGACCTTCTTGAGAAAGGAAGTGATTTGCGACTTCTTCATAGTAACCAGCAGAGGCCTCGGAATGATGACAAAGGCAAGCAGGGATGGAAGGAGGTTTCACAGAGCCCTGGGGAAACCCAGGAGCCATGGGAGGGTGTGACATCCATGGTAGAGACAGAAATGTTACCTCGAGTCGGCAGTTGTCAAACCTAGGTGCACGTTAGAATCACCAGTGGAATTTTTAAAACTACTAATATCAGACATTGACCCAAGACAGATGGAATGATGGAATCAGGATCTCCGCTGGTAGAGTCCAGGCCCTGGGTTGTTGAAAAAGGTTGTCCAAATGAACCTCATGCTTTGGCTGGGCTGAGGGCCACTGGGTTGTAGTTGACTCTCTTGGTCAATTGGGATTGATGACTGAGTACTCATGGACCCTTGGTATAGATGAGAAGGTACAAACTTAAAGCCTGAAGACCTTGCTTAACATGAAAACATGTTCGTTTGGCATGCATTATGTCTAAGATCAAAACAATATTTCTTTGAAAACAGGATATTTTAGATAAAAATATAGATGTCTAATTCCCTGTGAAAAAGCAGTTCTAGACATTCTACATGGTACATTCAGCTGGACCTCAATGATGTCTGCCCTCTTACACGAAGCAGGTCTCCTCCACTTTGCCACAGTTCCCATCACTCCCTTTTGCATAGCATACCCCCTCTCTCGCTAATATTACCTGAGTGGCTTTTATAGCTCTTTTTCTTTATGTTCACTAGCATAAACCAGTAGAATTGTTAGGAATCATACTCTTAAGATTCATTTTTTTAATAAATAAAAAAGAAGGCCTAAAAAATACAATTGCCTCTCCGTTCTATTATTTCTTAAGCTCTGTCATACTTTTTCAAATTCTCATTTACCTAAACCAAACTTGCAAGGAAATTTGTTTTTGCAGATTGGCCTATTAATATTTAATGATGTTTCTCTTTGAATTTTAAAGTAGTAATTAAATTGAACTGTTCAGAAAGAGCATATTAATTCTAATTTTTTAAAATATGAAATATCATAAATCTTGTTCAAAACAAAGGCACAGTAAAAAGGGAACATTAATTCTATAGGGTAAGCCTAGGTGTCTTTCAGTAAATATTCATTTCAATAATGAGAAATAAATTGAGAAAACAGTTACTATAGAAACATAAAATATATACTAATAAGAAATGTTTCCACTCTCTTATTTCTTATACTTTGAGTTGTATTTCTCAATTTTTGGCTTACTTTAAATGTATTTATATTCCTCTAAGACTCAGCCAGGGCAAGGTCCTTGTTGTGTGTGTGTGTGTGTGTGTGTGTGTTTCTTCTGAGTCTGCAATAGCATCAAGCACAGAGCTTTACATATAATTAGTATTCAATAAAAATTGTTAAATATCCAATAAAGTATACAAAGTGGACCCTGGAAAGTAAACGAAAGCAGTATTCAGAGTAAAGAAACTGTAGGCAGCAAACCCTGTGGTACTGATCCTATTCTCTGCAACTAGTCCACTGGGAACTTAACAGAAATGAGCTTAAAAGCCCAAGAACATCAATACAATTGTGAGTACAATACTGAAATAGCATCTAGAGAATCAAACGCAGGTCGCTTCTGCTCAGTGCCATTTATACAGGGCTTCCACAATGAAAGGAGAACACAGACCCGTTGGGTTTCTCCCCTCCCCCAGGCACTGCATCGAACAGGAGGGATCTCATTGGGTTGCTACAACAGCTCTAAGTATCACTCTCCCTACTTTACAGATTAGGTATTTTGGCCTAGAAGTTAAATAACTTCCATCAATTCATGCGGCTGGTTAGTAGCATAGTTCATGAGTGTCCCAAGCTTCTCACATCACTTGGGAATCACATTAAAGTGCAGATTCGATTCACTAGACCTGACTGTGTCTTGAGATTCTGTATTTCTAAAAAAGCCCCTGTGACATTGAACCAACCGGCCCATTGAACTATAAAGGCCCTGCAAGTCCAAGTTGGAGGCTGGCTGGGTTCTTTGAAGTTTTCCTAGTACAATGAATTGTGTAATAAATTCTGTTACAAATTCCGTAATTCTCAAAACTGTTATGTAATTTAAATTATCTTTCCCATTTTGCTTCAGAGTTTACAAGAGCCCATGGCAATGTGCATCTACACCAACTGCTTCACTTTATTTTACTTAGCATTCCTGGGTCAGGGTCACAGGTGAAAGAGATGTGGCGTTGTAAGTCTTCAGTGGGTCATTGTTCATTTGCACATTTGGACAAAAATGTGGAGCACTTCCTCTGCTCCAGGAATTATTCCAAGCTATAGGATGTAGTCATAGCAGAAAAAGCCCAAGAAATAGCCACTCCCTATACCAACACAAAACTGTAACCCGGAGGTATAAAATAATTATAGGAAGAAAGAATTTTCTCCAAGAGTACATTGGACAAATAGTTCATCATGACCACAGGTGCTTGGAGTTTGTCTCCCAGAAGGAGCATCCTGAAACCTGAGAGTAAAAGTTAACCAGGTAAAGAGGAAGCTAACAGTGAGTGTGGTAGTTAATTTTTATGTGTCAACCTAACTGGACCACAGGGCTCTCTAATATTTGGGCAAACATTATTCTGGGTTCGTTTGTGTGAGTGTCTTTGGATGAGATTAGTATTTGAATCAGTAGACTGAGTAAAACCGGCCGCCCTCGCTGTGTGACTGGCCTCATTCAATCCACCGAAGGACTGTGAGCAAACAGAAGAGGCTGTTCCTACTGCAAGTACGAAGGAATTTCTCCCCCCCCTGGCTGCTTGAGCTGGGCCATCAATCTTTTCATGCTTTCAGACTCTCCTTGGGGCTGGATTTCAGACTGGAATTTACACCATTGGCCCTCCTGGGTCCCCAGCTTGCCAACTGCAGATCTGGGAATTCCTCAACATCCATAATCACATGAGCCAATTCCTTATGATAGGTCTTGTTTTATTTACACACACACACACACACACACACACACACACACTTTGTTTCTCTGGAGAACCCTGAGTAATACACCGAGTAAAGGGCAGGGATCGGGGAGAGCTCAGTGCCCTGGAGGAATTTCAGGTAAATCCAGTCCTGCTGGGGTCTCAATAAGGGGTTAAAGGAAAACTGTGAGGCTGAAGATCTAAGCAGGACAGACCAGGTCAAAGGAGACAGAGCTTGGCTCAAGTCTCTGTAGCTCACCTCTTCCATGTGCGTCTACTTCCCATGCAAAGGAAATAAGGAAAAAATAATATTTATCAACACTGATAAACTAAATGTCAGAAACAGAGGACAAAGAGGAAATGTCTTTTATTTATTCTTTATAAATTATTCATCCTGGTCAGGATCAGAAGCAAAGATTTTGTCTTTATTCATTTATTTAACAAACAGTTATCAAGGCTGGCACCATTGTCGTTGTACAGGAGATACCAGTGAACAAAATCCCTACCTTCAAGAATGGCAGTAAGGAGGAGAAGTGCAGACAACAAACAGGTAGGCAATGCTATATGTCCTATGTGTTTATTTCTATGAAGAAAAAAGAGTAGGGAGAGGGAGTGAAGATAGAGAGAACAGAGGTAGGAGGTAAGTGCTGTTTCATGGAAGGTGTCAGGGACTACCTAGCCTATTTCAACCTCCTCCTCTCTCTAGTGTCCTACCAGATCTAGGTCGGCAAAACTCAACCAGAAACAAGAGACACCGGGTTGGTTTGCAAGGGCTGCTGTAACAAAGTACCCCAAACTGAGCCGCTTAAATAACAGAACATTATATTGTCTCAGAGCTTTAGAAGACAGAAGCCTAAGATCAAGGCTGGACTAGCAGGACTGGTTTCTTCTAAGGGCTGATAGGCTCCTCTCCATGCCCTTTTCCTAGCTGCTGGTGTTTGGTTGACAACTTTGATGTCCCTTGGCCTGCAGATGCCTCATCCTGACCTCTGCCTTCGTATTTACATGGCATTCACTCTGTGTGCATGTCTATGTCTAAAAATCCCTTTTTTTAGTAAGGATATCAGTCACTTTGGATTAGGGGACCACTTTATTCTAACATGAATTCATTTTAACTGTTAATACCTGCAGTGACCCCATTTCCAAGAAAGGTCACATGCTGTGATACTGGGGGTTACAATTTCCACATATAACTTTGGAGGGGGCACAATTTAAGTCATCACAGGCACTGAAGCCCATGATGTAATCTACAAAGGTCAGCCTCCCAGGACACAGAGCTGCTTGGAGAAGTGGGTGTGGGGGAGTAGAGTACATGAACTTGAAGGGTAAATGGAGGATTTACCCCAGCACAGAGCTAAGGGCATTCCAGCATTTAGCAGTCTTAAAGATGAGGCGGAACCACAAAAAGGCAAAAAAGAAGGAGCTTGTGAGGTAGGAGTATCAAGAATGAGATGCCCCCGAGAGTGAAGAAAGTGTTTCAAGAAGGAGTGGTCACTGCTGAAGAGTGAAGGAAGATTATTTTAACATTGTCACCCCCTTGGAGGGCCCTGGGAGTGACGACTGCTCAGAGACACCTGCAAACTCTCAGGTTGCCCAGGCCGTGCTGAACCTACTGCTTCCCTATCTGAAAAGCCTTTACCTTGGAACCGTTTTCCAGTATCCAAAGACACACGTTCCGAAGCGCATTGGTTCGCCCAAGTGGGGCTGTAGGCACCTACAGGTGAGCAAGAGCAGCCGTCTCCATCCCTGCACAATGTGAGCACAGTGAAGGCCTGGGCAGATTGACTATTAATCTTTCCACTGCGATTTGGATCACTGCCACGATACCTACCAAATGAAAAATAAATGGTTTGGTATTAAGGATTGTCAACTAATATATAATCTCAAAGGGTTAATTCTGCACTAAGCCTACTTGATTTTTTTTAAAAGCATATAATCAAACCATAAAGAACAAAGAGGCATGTTCATGGAGAACTCTTGCTGACCCCAGAGGAAAGAATGCCCCAACCATTCTTGCCTTCCCACAGGCAAGGAAAAGGGAGGAGGACTCCTTGGAGGGAGAACAGCTCTCTCCAGCGTCGTTGACTAAAGCAGAGTGACTGATGTTGTTGCTGATTAGACTGAATGAATCACGTGCTTAGGTGCCACCAGTATAAAGGCAGAAGTTTCCACTAGACTCTCTTGTGTCCTTGTGAGAGCATGGCCAGGCTGGGTAGGTAAATGGATTGCATTTTACCAATGCCTTGCGGAGCATTAGTGGACAGGCCTCAGGCAGCTTAGGGTCACTGTTCTGGGAAAACGGCCAAAACTGGAGTGTGTTCAATTGATGCAAAGGGCTACAAACAGAGTCAGCAGGCAGCCCGAGGGCAAATACAGACGTCATGGCGTCAGGTCAGAGAAAGTGTAGAGACAAGAAGGCCACAGGGCACACACGCTATGAGGTCTGGCCCTCTGGAGGTCAACAGGCGGGTGCACGGGCAGGCCAGAGGGCGGGCAGCAACAGCAGGAAGCCAACTCAACAGACCCAGGTGTGGAGGTCAAGCACAAGGCCCTCAGGAAATTTCTGAGCGTCATGAGAGACTGGGATTCTCAAGGAACAAGACTGTAGTAAATGGAAACACATGCCCTTGTCAAGGAGATGACCGCTGTAGCGGTTGCCTGACCTCTCTTTCTGGTCTCTTCAATGCCGTGAGTGGTGTCAAATGCCAGTTCCAGATGGTCCTTTCTGAGTCCTGCAGGTGGGGGCCCGCAACTGGCAACCAGCTGAGGTGGGTGTGCACAGCTGAGGAGAGGCAGCAGCTCTCCTGCCTGCTTGCACTGGAGGGAGGGCGCCAGCCCAACCCCTGATGCCTCTCCCCCTTCTTGCTTGACGTATTATTCTTAATGTCATTATTGCCATTATTCATTTTTTGAATGCTGACTTCCCAATACCATGCATTTTGTTCTTTGAGCTTGCTGTCTTATTTAACATTCTAAAAATGAGGTAAATACTCTTATTATCATTTTACAGGTAAAGAACCTTGAGTCCAAGAGTACAAGAAACTTGCCCAAAGTTACACAGTTGTTGAAAGTCAGAGACAGGATTAGAGCCCATTTCTGTGTTCCTCCAGACCAGGGATAGCTCCCTGGGTGTGTTGCCTGGGCAGTCACACAAGGCATGCTTGGTTTAATAGTTTACTGTCACCATCTCAAATTTTTTCATAATTTTTGACAGTGACCCCCCCCCATTTTCATTTTTCATGATGCTCGGCAATTTATGTAACTGGTGCTGCTCAGGTTTTGGGCTGTGTGCCCCACCTCAGTGCTCTGCCACTACCACCTGCTCCCAGAGATTTATAAAATTGTGGAAAGTTGATTTTCCAGGGTGATTTAAAACCCTTTAATCTATTGTTGATTTTTTTTTTCCCCTGAAGGAAAATGAGAAAAGATACTGGCTGGAGGAAGAGGGTAACTGCAGTTTTGCAAAAGCAGTTTGGAAAGTTGAAGGCACTGAATGGGTGAGAGAAATTATGAAAGAAATCATTTTTCAGCTTTCTTGAGATATAACTGACAGTTAAAAATTGTTTCTATTTATGATGTACAACTTGAGAATTTGATACATGCATATATTATGAAATCATCACAATCAAGGTATTAACATATACATTAACTACCTCAAACATTTACCATATCCTTTTGTTGTGTGCGGTGAACACTGAAGATCTACCCTTTCAGCAAGGTCCAAACATACAACACAGTATTGTCAACTATATGCACAATGCCATACGTTAGCTCTCCAGAACTTACAATGAAAAAAATGTTTGCTCCTTTTGACCAATATCTCCCTGTTTCCCCACCCACTGCTTTTCTACTCTCTGCTTCTATAAGTTAGTATCTTTTTAGATTCTACATAGAAGTAAGATTATGCCATATTATCATTTCCAAGTCTGATTTATTTACAAATGAAATCTTAACCAACAGTCTGTGTACTTCAGGTTGTGTTTACCTGACATCTCTACAAATGTCTGAAAATTACAAGCATTCAACCAATTGCCTATATACTTTGTCTACATGACAAGAAAAGAGTCTCGGGGTTTAAACGGGAAACTGAATTCATCCAATAACTCTATCAAAATTGCTATGGCTTCCTCTTTTCCCCCGCTCCATGTTGGACCACCTCTGCAGGCCTCCAGGGTAAAACCCCCAAGGTCAAAGACAATCCTTCTCCTGACCAGCTCTGACCCTAAGGAGGAACATTAATTTTCTGACCTGGGCCACCCTGTCATGCAGACATCCTCTGCCTTTCTCCCACACCATGGTTTATCAAAAGGATTTAGCTGTAGCTCACTCTCAGCCAGGGCACAGAACCGCGTATGTAAAACGAAGCATGAGTTTAGGAATAGAGTTATTTGAGAAGAGCAGGCTAGCGTTTTAGCTTTTTTCTTTTTTTGTCAAGTTGGTTAAGTGCACAAACTTCAACAATTTCTGCTTGAACAATAACATTTATTGCCCAGGAAATAACCCACTTGCTATGGGTATAGCATCAGAGCAAAATAGAGTTTCTCATACAAAATGTAATGCATCTATGATCCTTTCCTGATTAATCTGAGCCTAACAAAGCAATTCCCACTGCCCAAACTCACTGAAAGTAGGGTGGTGCTCAACCTTCTACCACCTACTTAGTGTTTCCCAGAATTCCACAGGAACCATTCCAATTGTTTCAACAGTTCTGACCAAGAATATTGGATAAGTGCTGAGTCGCCTCTTACAAAAAATTGGGGTATTCGTCTCTCATGACCAGGACACCAGTCTGGACTAAACAAGGACTAGAGTGAGCGTGTCCTTAAGTCATGAAGCCACTGATTTTAAAAGAAAATTAACTGTTGTTGAAATATATTATTGTAGGAAAAATACCATGTGAAATATTTCCATTCCGATCCTGTTCACATACACATCATTAAACAGGAAATGGAGGCAATTGTTGAGTTGATTTGTGACATAAGCCCATTCTCCTGAATTATCAGTTATAGCAGGAAAAAGAGGTATCTGTGTTAAGAAAGGTGTAGTTTCTCTTCCACTATATTCATCTAATCCTGATTTTATTTCTTTCATTTGCTTTTTTAATTTAGTATTTTAACTGACTATTTTTAGAGGAGGCTGAGCTCTAAAAATTTAGAAGCTAGTTCAGAGAGTTCCCATATATCCCTGTTATTAATATCTTACATTAGTACAGTGCATTTGTTATAATTACTGAGTTAATATTGACACATTATTATTAACTGAAGTCCATACTTTGTTCAGATTCCCTTAGTTCTTAGCTAATGTACTTTTTTTGTTCGAGGGTCTCACCCAGGATATCACATTATGTTTAAACTTCATGTAGTCTTAGGTTCCTCATGACTACGCCAGTTTCTCAGACCCTTTCTTGTTTGTCATGACCTTGACCACTTTGGATAATACTGGTCAGACATTTTGTAAGATATTCTTCTTCAGATTCCAATCTGTCTAATGTTTTTCTCATGATTAGGTTTGGGTTCTGAGTTTTGGAAAGGAAGATCTCAGAGAAAAAGTGCCATTTTCCTCATAGCATAGGAAGGGTACACATATCAAAGACACGTATACTATCATATCAAGTGACAAGGGCCATCACTGTTGATCTTGAATCCAACTGAAATAGTATTTGTTAGGTTTCTCCACTGTAGTTATGCTTTTTTGTAGTTATATCTCCCTTTCCACACTCTGCTCTTTGAAAGGAAGTCTCCATACACAACTCACAGTTAAAAAATGTTGAGTTATGCCACCTTACTCCCGTAGGGTGGAGGTTCTGCATAAATTCTTGGGCTCGAGAGATCTGCTTCTCCCCAAATATTTATTCAGTTATTTATTTATATCAGTATAAACTTGTGGATATTTATTTTATACCTTGAGTTATAATCTAATACTACCTTAGTAAGTTTTTGGTCAAATTATTTTTTATGGTCATTGAGGGTTCTTTCAGTTGGCTGTTAGGACCCCTGAACACACCCTCATTTTATGTGTGGGCGTACATGTGTGCTACCTGCACAAGATACTTTATTGAAGACTCCACAAGTTGCTTCAAGCTGATCTTGTATTTTGCCTGCCCCAATCCAAGAATTAGTCCTTTCTGCCAGTAGCCCTGGTCCCTTCTCTTAAGAATGATATTAGAAACCAACATCTGGGTGCTATGTGAGCTCACTGATAATGGATTGTCCTTTCCTTATGCTCGCCTGGTTGACGGAGCAAAGAAATATGTATAGATATATAAACTTGCAAATATTTCTATATAGAGCCACCTGTAACTGTATTAGTCAGTTGCTTTTATTGTAGTCTTATTCACAAAGAAAATGGTTTATATAGCTCGTCCCATTACAATACTAAGCCTAAAATACCCTGAAGATCATATCTGGAGCAAGTGCCTCATTGCGTCAGGCACTAGTATGACAATCCCTAACCCTGAGGACCTTCCAGTCTATGGGGAAGATAGACTTATATGAACATAATTTCAAATACATGTAGCAAATTGATAATCTCATAGGAAACATACAGGCTACTGAAAAAGTTCAGTAAGCCAGGTTCAGCAGAAAGGTGCTATACACATGTATGTGAGGCTAAGGAGACTGGAATTCATTCTGTAGGTAAATGGAGATAATTACAAGATTTAATGCAGGACTAAGACAAGGATACCATTTGCAGGTTCCTCGGTACCGAAGCCTCAGAATCTAATGAAAAGGAGACATCAAGGCCAAAAATGAGGACGTCTCCTTCCCAGTGTAGTACTGGTGTTCATGCTGTGGGAACGAAGGGGATGATGCTGATGTGCGATAGCAGTTATTTATTTAGCACTTGCTGTGTGACAAGTACTATCTCATCTAAATCTAGGAGACAGACCTCATGATTAACGCCATTTAGCAGATGGAGACCTGAGTCTCAGAAGCGCATAATGTGTATGATGCATGCAGCCGGACAGTGGTTGGCACGACTTTAGACCACATTCGTGCGATTCCTCACATTACTCATTTTAACCATCACTCAGAGTCAGGAGAGATGGGACTTTCAATATCCAAGTGACACCTAAAGAAAGCAGGCCTTAGCAAGGGGCCAGAGTTTTACTTTTTATTCCTAAGAAGAAAAATAAAATCTGCTCATGGAAGTCCGATGGCTCTATCTAGATTAGAGCAAACACTTTGTAGAACAATAAACAGGATGAAGACAGGGGTTTCTTCCCCCGGAAATAGGCCCACCCTCACCAAATGTCTCTGTAAAATGTTTGAGCTAAACCATTTCCATCTTTCAAAATGAGGAGAAATGGGCAGATAAATCAGTTGGGAGTCTGTAGCCCAGTCCTCAGAGGTAATATGTCTGTCTGGCCTCTCCCTCCTCGATTTGCTAAGATTTATGACAAGCAAGCAGGTCTCATCATTCACCTTGTGTCCCTGCAGTGGAATTTTGGGTTAGATCAAGTAAGGAAGCCTCTGGGGGTTCAGAACTACTGTTCTGTTACTTCATCTAAGACAAACCAAGGGAACCTACAGCACAGGAGTGAAAATTCCAAGCAGCCTTATCAATGCTTAGTGGTATAAGGTGATCACATCGCAGGAATATTTGCTTTTTGGTTTTTGCTTTTACCTAGAAGTGTGCATCCTACAATCTCATTCAAAAAGACTAGCATTACTCTCCTCTTCAGTTAATTGGGTTATTTGGTGAATTCACAAGGATTAGTTTCAAGCTCAATCACTCAGAACAGCCGTAAGTAGAAGAAAGAATATAAAACACTTTTAGAACGCAGACTATAAACCTAGGCACAAGGAATGTATATTCACTAATAAAGGCAGTTTTGGCTGGCTAAGCATGTGCCTCCTTTGTGATTAATAAAAGCAGAAATACAATCCCTTTGCCTGCCTAGTACAGAGCTCCCTATGTAGAAAGAAGGCTTATGAGTTTCAAACTTGCTTCATATTTATTTACATATAATTTTAAGCCCTATCACATTGCCCCTTGCAGAAAAGAATTTCAGATGGATAGAACCCCTGTAATTCCCACGAGGCTGCCATGATAAAGCAGGCCTGCTCACCTCACGAGTTAATTCTTACCACACAGGGTGACTGTGTGAGGAATATATGTGTAGGGCTTTGTCTGCTAATCATATACAAATGTTACATAATTTAAATTACCACTTATTTTAGCATGTTCTTGACCTCAGTATATTATGGGAAGAAGGACTCCAAGGATTATGGGAAAGTTATGTTCTCTCGATAAGTAAGGAATGGGGTGACTGAAGAAAGTGGCCTAATTAAATACTTCACCATTTGAACACAAACCAAGTCAGGGAAACCCAGTAAAGTCCCCAAATACTTCTTTGTAAACTATTTAGAAGGATTCCTTTCTCTTTTTTTTTTCTTCTTTAAGCTTTATACAACCGTAATTAATGCAGTGGACCATAAAGCAAGTTCAGGGTCAGGAATCCGGAAAAGCAAGTTCAGAGTTAGAAACGTAGACATAAGTTATGCCACAGCTTCCAACCTGACTGGCCCTGATTTAATAAGTCCTCATCATCACATCCTCCCATGCACTTGACTTGCAACTGCCTGCTTTAAGAGACAAGGCAATTAATGACAGAGAAGAGTGAGAGAATTATGACATTCCACAACATCTGGGGAAGAGGGCAGGTCTCCCCCACCCCAGGGTGTACTCAAACAGAAGGGTGCCCACCAGAGTGAAGAGTGAAGAATAGTGTTGATTTATAGACTTGCAGTAAACTAATTTGGAAAGTTAAGGCATGTCATCTGAAAACGCTTTGTATTGACTCATTTCTCAAGGTAAGATAGGAATGTTAGGAGAGGGGTTTCTGGCAGTTTCCACTGAACTAAATCATAAGGTGTTTCATAATTCTGTGACAGTACATTGTACAACTGAGCAGCTTTTATTTTCCTCACACACATAAAGCAACTAACTCTGCCCTGTGATACATTTATCTGCTTTGCAGCCAGCATCAAAAACTGAGGGTCCAGCTGGACCTTAGAACCCTACAATTACTGGTATTTGAACCTCTGAGAAAGGAACTCGGGCCAAGAGTCTACTTCAGAGTATATGATTTCAATATTCTGGTCTGGGATGTTCTTGTCCAAATTCTCTCTTTCATGTAAACATATTCTGAAATATCAGTGCTCTAGAGGAATGCCAATTGCATCACTAAAATGGTATAGAGCTTTACTTGGCTCCCTTACAGTTACATATTTGCTAATGTTCGGAGCCATATGGATCTACTGATAATACATGATGTTGATGCATTCCCCAGGTATGACAGAAAAAAGGACTGGTTGCTCTGTTCTATTATCCCCCAAACCGTAACCTACATTTCATTTCCCATTCTTACCCTTTACACACTGCTGCAGGAAAGGTCCTGCACTGGAATCAGTCCTTCGCTCAGGACTTTTACATTCTCTTCCCGCCCCTGGATGAATTCATAGGCATTTGAGACTAGACCCCTCATTCCTACACAGGGAACTCTTTCCTAGTATCTGTCTTCTGCTTGGCCAAACTTGATGCTTTTCTAGACCTTTCTAGACCTTTTGCTTCAGGTCGTTCTGCTTCTTTCAAGCCCCAGTACTGCCGCCAGTTGTCATTCACTCCATATCCAAGGTTCTAGGCCATGGTTTCCCCACTCATATGGCTAATTTCAGCTTTCTGACTCCTAGGAGAGTCAGAGATTTTATAGAATTTTAAGTCACAAATGGCAAAGACACCACTTGAACACATTTAAATAGAAAGGGGAGTATATTGACTAGTACAATCCAAAGTTAAATAGGATTCAGTGGCAAGACAAAGATGTAGGTGGACCCAAGATCAACTATGACCTGGTATTTTAAGACCACCCCTTTTCATCTCTTGTTTCTGATTGCTCTGGGTATCAAGTTTATTCTCTCTTACAATTTTTCTCCATTTTATAGGGAATATACCAGCACACACCATCTGAGTTTTATATATCATGGCTTCTGCCACTAAATGGAATTAGTTTCAGCTCTAAGGACACAAGTTCAGAAATCCTAGTATAATAATTCATTGGCGTAACAGATTCTACACCAATTGTGAGGTTGGTTATATAGAAGAAAATAGTACCCAGCATAGAAGGGAAATGTTGGGAGATAATTATATCGTAGGCATCTTTTTTTTTTACCCCACAGCAGAGGTAAAATATTAAGGACTAGTGTTTTATTCCTGGACAAAAAAAAATCAGGGGCATGTGATGCAATCAGCCAAGCTTAGAATCACATAGCCATTTGAAGAATTTCTCCTATTCTCAAGAGAAAAAATCTTCACCATCTAACACTTGGATTATAATATAACAATCTTTGCCATATAGCTAAGATATATACAGCCTTTGAAGTCTGTGACAAGTTGGAAATTATTACTACAGGGAAAATTTCATTTTTTAAATGTTACATAAAAGCTTTTTAAATCTCAGGATAGTCATATATAAGGAAGAAAGCTGTGGTAAATTATCTTTGTTCCAACTTTGGATAGATAAAACCAAACACAATGTAAAAAAAAGACCAAACAAAAAAGGGAAGAAGTGTTTTTTTTGTTGTTCCTTTTTTTAAATAATGGAATGTTTCATGGAACTGAAGGTCAGGAATGTGTACGTGTGACTTTGGAACATGGAGTTTCTCACTGTTGCTGTGTGGATGGGTAAGAGGGGAAATAATGTGTAGACAATCTCTTGGGCAGTCACTGTACCAGTTTAATTTGGCCAGTCCTCATTAAGCACCCTTTTCATGTGCAGGGCATTTCCCCACTCATCTTTTCATGCCTGTCAATCTACATGATCTTTCATTAACTCTTTTAGAATGAAATTTGGTGTACCACTAAAAAATACTGATACATATTAAGTTTGATTTGCAGCTCATTCTGCTATCATGAAACAAAATGGCAAGTAATAAAAATGTTGAATGAGAACATATCTTCTCACAATTTTTTGTAACTATCAATTATATTCAATAAAGGGGGAGGGCTATAGTTCACAAAAATATGTAGTATTAAATAACAGAGTTGTCCCCATATAACATGAAGGAAATGAGTCTCTCACTTTTATTTTTGTTTGCATTTTTTTTATTGTTGTTCAAGTACAGTTTAAATCAGTTTAGACTATATTGAGGAGAGCAACCTATCCCAGGAGAATATACCTGTGAGTCCTCCAATCATAAGACTTAGCAAAGTTCATGGGTCACACATCCAGTGAGAGCAATCTAGACTCTATTTCCTGAGTATAGTGCTGTGTCACCTGCCTCCAGGTCTTGGCTCAAATTATTGGCTCAGTCTAAAGTGTCTTTGTTTCTGATCAGCTTATGTATTTTCTCTTGTCTTCAAAGTTCAATTAAAATTCTATCTCCTTTAAGAAGCCCCACGAGCGTCAAATTCCCCAGTCAGACTAAAGATTCCCTTGATTACACTTGCTTAACAAAACATTTGTACATATTTTTTTGCCCTTCCAGAATCAACCTTGCATCATAGTTTGCATGTGTGTGTACAGATGATGATAGATAATAGATAGATCATGGTTAGATAGATAGATAGATTGATTGATTGATTTGATTGATAGATAGATAGATAAACATACTCCACTAGATGCTGAGCTCCTGAAAGTTAGCTACCACAATTCTTTTGTATTTTCCATCTATGTCTTTAGTCATTAAATAAGTATTTTTGTGCTTCATAAGTATTGTTATGTATTATGAAGATATTAAGATAAATCAGACTACATTTTATTCTCTAAGAATTTATAGTGTAGGGAATGACAGGAAGAAAATAAAAACAATACAAGATAGACATAAGTGGCACCAGAGAGGTAAAGATGAACTGTCACGAGATTTCCGAGAAGATGAAGCTCCACGGTGATGGAGGAAATGGACAGAGAGGGAGAGAAGGGGAAACACAGAAAAGCCTTCATGGAATGGGACAGGTTTTGAAATTGTCCGCCGAGGAAGGGTAAAGTTTGGATGTGTGGGTGTGTACGTTCCCCCGCGTAAGGGAAGCGGTGTGATTAAGGGCGGGAGCAGGAAGAGCAGGAGACTCGATTCAAGGGGATCAGGCGATGCATAACGAGAACGGTGAGAAACTATTGGAATGGCAGGTGGGAAACCATTCTCATTCTGAGCAACCTGGACAGTGTCTTCTCATCGATCTGGACCCACAGAAGAGGTACACAGAAGTGGAGGCTGAGTGTGCTTTGGGGTGTCCATCAAGCTTCATTAAGAGGGTAAGCAAAGGAGGATGAAGCCCAAGACTGAGACAGTGGCAGTGGGGGGCGAAGGCCTCACACAGAGGTTTGACAAGGCTTGGCTCTTGGTTGCATATGGAGGGCAAGAATGAAGAAGGAAGGGGTTTTCAAGAACCAGGGGGATGGCAGTGCCATTGACTAAAGCACAGAACACATGAGGATTTAACCACGAGGCTGGGTGAAGGCAAACATGATTCCTACTAGAAATGGCAAGTAAATACTTTTTTTTCCCTTTACACCAGGCTTTCAGGTCAGCACCTGATACAGTCACACAAAAGATAAGTTCATAAATGTTTACTAAATTGATATGAACCTATAATAAACTTTAAAGCTATATGGTGACCATGGTGGAAATAAAATGTTCTAGAGACATTACTAAAACTTGAATTTGCCATCACAGAAGATAAGCATGTCATTTTATAGAGCATCTCCTCATCCCCTGCCCAGCTATCATCTTGGAAAATCCTCATCAGTAGGGAAGGAACTGTCATTCAGTGAGTGGATATTACTGTAAAGAATTTAGGTATTTCATAAACTGCATCTCATTACATTGTCGCAACTCCATGTCACTAAGGAGGTAACAGTGTTTGGTTATTTGAGAGCTTTTGAATAGCAGGTAACAGCAAATCCTTCACAAATATCAAAACTTTTACTTCTCATAACTCCATGGGCAGATATTATTATCATTCTCCATTTGATATATGAAGAAACCCTGGCATAGAAAGTTAAGTAATGAGAGCAAGGTCACCCAGCAAGCAAGAGTCATATCCAGGACTTGAACCCAAGCAACCCAGTGCTGGAGGAGCCTGTGAGCTTAACTGTCACCTTACCCAGCCCTGCAGGCTTCAGTGGCATCGTCTAGTAGGGACTTTCATCCCGCTGGTGCCAGAGCTCTTTTTTCTCTCCATTTTTTTCTCAGAGAAATCTTTGCTGGAGCTTTCCTCTGAGAAGAAAAGAAAAAATGATTATTGAATGATTGGCCCAGGATCAAATAGAAATTAATAGTGATGTCTGTAACTGATGATTCCTGACACTCAATTTAGGTTCATGTTGCCCTTCTACCAAAGGGTTAACAGTGAACAGGCTATAATAATTATATGGTCCTCATTTTAGTGATGTCTTTCAAAAAATGTAGTGTGTATTTTAGTTATTTATCATAAAAGAAATATTACACTGAAACATCTTCAGGGCAGAGGTGAATACTTGATAAATATAATTAGTGACTTTCCATAGCTTTACAAATTGAACTTTCATGGATAAATTTCTCAAAAAAAAAAAGGTAATTTGACTTATGCGCATTCAGATTTCTAGTACAGTGTATTATCATGGATCCTCCAATCATCCTTTAAAAACACTGCAATATAGGGCTTTATCATAGCCATCGCTTGAGGTTGCAAATTGTTAACATCTGTCTTTTAGTATTTTTTTTTACAATACTCTAAATACTCTAATCTCTGGTTATCCTGCTAATAACTGTAATTTTCTAGTCAGCTGCTATCTCTCAAGGTAGTTTAAAGGTCATTTTTTTTTCAATACATAAAGAAGCTTGTGAAGAAAGTGGACGTGATGATGTATTTTTTAGCCAGTTGAAGTCGTTTGGATTTAGTTTTGTATCCAAGAAGAAAGAGTCTCTGACTAGCTATTTTGCTTCAATCTGTTCAGTCCCAGCATGATTAATTTGGGTCTCTTTCATTACATTTTAATTCTGTTACCTGATGTTATTCCTAATAGATAGGGAAAACAGCTATTACTTTCAGAAGCATAATTAAAAGATACATTTCTATTGCAGTTTTTATATTCAAAGTACTAGTTAATCCACACGTTAGCCCTACTAGATTAAAGTGTGCTGCACTTTTCCCTAGAGAGGCATGTTTCTGAAAACTCTCTTAATCAAGATTTAGAGAATTCCATCCACTTTATTTTCTGTAAAAAATTATGAAACACGAATATATTTGTGTAAATGCACACATTTTTATTTATTTAAAACGCCAATCCAAATGTAACAGAAGCATAAACATAAGCTGTAGTGAACAACATATGGCGTGTTATTATTTTTTGTTTGTTTGTTTTACTTTCTCTGCATCTATTATTTTTGTGGAAAAAATAAAATTAAAAACCTGGGATTCCTTTCAGTTAAATTCATCTTCACTCAACGCTTTACCTGTAGCTCCAGAGCATGACCAATTAGATAGTTACAGTGATTGTCAGAGATGGACTTGTGATCTGGCCTTGGACAATGGGGTGCAAAACCAGAAGCCTACAAGAGCTTTTTTGGAAAGAAATGTGTATCGTTTTTCCAGTTGGATTGCTTAGCCGGTAGGATGTCAATATGGACCTGGCCACGTCAAAATCGTTACCATAGGGAAAATTTTAGTTTAAAAATATAGTCAAAGCAGGGAGAAGTTCCATGCCATAAAAAAAAAAAAAGAAAGAAAGAAAACAGGGAGAGACAATACCCTGATGCCACCACCTGCAGCCCTGGATCCAGCCCCACCTCTGATTACGAGAAATGAGCTTATTTTACTTGAAAATGAGTGGTGCCCAATGAGTACAGAAGCACAACTGATGGCCGTACACATGAGTAAGGATCCCACTTCACGATAACAGATAGTAAGTATGATGAAAATTTTAATAGAATATTTTAAATGAAAATAACTGGGTAAGATTAAGATAAAAAAGGCTTCAGGCAAGACATTATAAATGATGCTTTGACTGGATCAAATAATCATAAATAGCTCAGAACCTAGCATACAGAAGTTTATATAAGGATTTGTTATGGATTGACTAGTGCCCTCCCTGCCAGAATTTATTTGGCACCTCCCTAACACCCAGTACCTCAGAATGTAACCTGAGTTGGAAATAGGGCTGTTGCATACCTAATCACTTAAGTTAAGATGAGGTCATATTGGAGTAGGGTGGGCCCTTAATCAATATGACTAGTGTTCTTATTTTTTAAAAAAAAGGGAGAAATTTGGACACAGGCACACACAGGGAGAACACCATGTGAAGATGAAGACAGAGATGGGGTGATGCTTCTACAAGCCAAGGGCCACCAAGGATTGCCAGCAAAGCAACACCCGCTAGAGAAGGGGCATGGAATGCATCCTCCCTCAGCCCTCGGAAGGAACCAACCCTACTGACACCTTGTTCTGGGACTTCTAACCTCTTGAATAGTGAGACAGTAAATGCCTGCTCATTAAGCTCTCTCAGTTGATAGTAACCTGGTTCAGCAGCCCTAGTAAACTAATACGATACCTAAGGAAAGTTACAGATTACCATTAAAAATTCTGTAAGATGGAAAGGAGTCAAAATGGAAAAGGAAGGTGATCAAAGTTGACTAACATTTATTCCAAGAGTTCACAGGACAAAATTGTAAAGACCAAACTAAGATGATGGTTGCACAATGAAGATATAGGAATATATCTGAGAATGAATATAAAGGAAGAAACTTGGAAATTGTCAGGAAAATGGATTATTAGTGTGTAGGATTGGATGAAAAATATATATATTTTTTTGTTTCTTCATGACTTCAAAACTCTGTAGTTGGAGAATTAGGCATTGCTAAAGACATTGTCAATGAGAGAGTTTGGAAAGAGTTTGGAACAGAGCAGGAAACTTGAAGATTACTTGAGTCACAGCACACTTTCATAGTGGAATTTCTGGTAGACATCTTAACCAAGTGAAAAAACTTAATACCATTAATAGAACAGCTGACATTATGTGTCTTCTGATGTAATGCTCTTTAAAAAACAAAATATAATCTATTTGTATATTTTCAAAATTATTTTACCTGCATCAATTGTGGGGAAACAATCAGATAAATACAAACTGTTAGACTTTCTATTAAACCTGGGCTTTTCAAAAATATTGATTTCATAAAAGTCCAAATAAGTTGGTGGACCTAATCTAGATTCGAGGAGTCTAAAGAGACAGGATAACTAAATAGAATGGGTGATCCTGGAGTAGATCCTGAATCAGGAAAAAAAGAGTTTTAAAAGATATTGGAGTCATTTAAATATGGACTCTGTATTACAGAGTAACAGGGGATCAGTGTTAAATTTGTTAAATGTGGTAATGTTATCACAGTTCTATAGGTTGTTTAGGAGATAACTTTTGATGTATCTATTAGTAAATTGTCAAAAATGCCTGCAACTTTCAAGTGATGCTTTAAAAAACAAGCGTGTGTGTGTGTAGGGGTACTTGTACATGGGTGCACACACACACACCATCTGTGACATTGTTGGTACTCTGCCTGAATCCCCCTGGATCTATTTTACTATTTTATTGTGTCCATCTACCAACTTTTATGTGTGTTTTTTTCCTTCTAATATCTCACACCTAAGGTTTTGTGGGGCCAAGAATTCCATGTAGGATTAGAATGAGGTTTGAATTTAATCTGAAATCACACCCTCACTCAGCTTCTCCCAGTTCCCTCAACTTTCTTTCCACATTCCCCATGTGAGCAGATTTTTAATAAGCCATTTTTCCCTAAATTCTCATCTTGCAGACTATTTTAGGGGGGTCTAATTCTAGACATATACTTGCACATATGAGAGAGAGAGAGAGAGAGAGAGAATGTAAAATGTGATCCATTGTGAATCTAGGTGGATTTATATTACTCTTCTCTCATCCTTTCTGTAGGTGTGATATTGAAGAGGAAGGGCTGAAAGCAGCTCATCTGCACTTCATTTCTCCCTCCATATGGAGGTACAAATCTAGGGAAAGAGAAAAGACAGGGCACCTGGTCTTATCTCTTAATATCACACTGATAACTAGACCTCCTGGTAAATAGACTACTGATATATTTGTTATAACTGATCAACCTACATGGATACATCATTATCACCCAGAGCCCAGAGTTTACACTAATGTTCATTCTTGTTTTTATACATCCCATGGGTTTAGACAAATGTATAATGGCACATACCTCCCATTATAGTGTCATAGAGAGTAGTTTCACTGCCCTAAAATTCTCTGTGTTCCTCCTAGTCATCCCACCCTTTCTCCTCTAATTCCTGCCAACCGACCACTAATCATTTTACTCTCTCCATAATTTTACCGTTCCAGAATGTCATGTAGCTGGAATCATATAATATGTAACCTTCTCAGATTGGTTTCTTGCACATAGTAATATGCCTTTAAGTTTCCTCCCTAGCTCTTCATGGATAAATACCTCATTCCTTTTCAGTGCTAAATAATAGTTCACTGTCAGGATGTACTGCAGCTTGTTTATCCATTTACTTACTGAAACATACTTGGTTAGGATGGACTTTTAACGTATGTATCATGTTGACACTATGGGCTCTACTACTACTGTTCTTTGTCCTGGGAAAAGAGGTCATGGAGATGTTAGTGACAAGGGACACGTTCTAGTGTTGAGTCACCAGCTTCTGGGTGTCAGAAGTCAGTGAGGCTGCAACAGCAGCAGTGTCATTGTGGCGTCATGGTCACTGGGCTGGTTCCTCTGTAGGTCCAGTGGGGGCCTTTGATGTCTACTCCACCAGCCTCCCAATCTTCCAAGCCTTGAAGTTTAGTCAGTAAATCCCTTTCTGCTTAAAATATCTAAAGTGGTTTCTCTTTCCTGTACTGAATTCTGAATGATACAGTTCATTACTAAACTAAATAATTGCCTCATTTTAGTTGGGAGATGTTTTTCTCGGCTTCTTGATTTGTGTACAGCAATGATTTGTCTACCTTTCAGATTCTTTAAAGTCTAAAATAAAAATAATAGATAATAATAGACATATCTCGTGGTCAGGCAAAAAATAAAAAGACAGAATGATCTGCCCTATTTCACAGCCTATCCACTTTATTTAACATATACACATTTCTAGATAATTGTTTATGAAATTATGGAGGTTTTTTTGTCTGCATGCAAGTTTTAATATCTAAATTCTTATTTAAAATTACAACAATTGCACTGGGACTTTTCCTGGACCAAAAAGATTTGAAGATTATTTGAACCTTTTTTTTACTGTTGTTGTTGTTTGATGAGCAGCTATCACTGCACACTAATCCAGAATCTAAAGTTGTTAATGCCATATGTGCCATTGATTTCCATCTTGCCAATTAAATAAAGGTTACCGCCTGGGTGCTTCAAAGATTGCCTCTCTCCCCGGGCACCATCACAGTAATTCAGCTCAGTCAGGGCAGACCTGCTGGCAGTCCCCAAATTCCCTCGGCAGGGAATAGCAGAATGCCTTCTGGGAAAACTTCACTTAGGGAGTGGGGAAACTGCTGATGACTACAGTTCCAATTTGCTGACCTTTCATTGTTCATGAGAAAGGCTCATCACTTCTCTTTCCCCAAAAGGCCAAGAGTGACTTCCATGAGCATTTAGTGAGCACCTACAAGGTGCTAGGCCCTGGGCCAGGCACTAAAATACTAAGAAAATAAAGAAGTGAAGCCACGTTTCTTCTTCCATAAGGTTTGACTTTGAGTAGATGACTACACATCCAGTTTTAACACCGTGCAAACCATCCAATAAGTTGAGTGCCATCCCCCAGCACAGAGGCAGAAAGAGTCCAGTCTCACAGTGACGAGGGAAAGAGCTGAGTTGCCAAGTAGAGAAATAGGTGACAATTGAACTGAGTTGTGAAGAATAGTTAGGGCTTGTCCAGGCCAGAGTGAACAAAGGATGAATGTAAATCGAAGAAGAAGAAAAAAAAGAAAAGAAAAGCACTATTAGCCAAGGCGAGAAGACAAGAGACCACCGGGCTTGTTCAGGGAACCACCAAGAGAGTAGTTAGGAAAATCGGATGGTTAATTTTATGTTTCAACTTAACTGGGTCAGGGGGAACCCAGATATTTTGGCAAAATTTATTCTGGGTGTTTCTATGTGGGGGTGTTTTTGGATGAGATTAACCTTTAAATGGGTAGACTTGAATAATTCAGGTTCCCCTCCTTAATATAGGTAGGCCCCATCCAGTGAGTTGAAAGCCCCCAAAGAATGCCTCTGACTAAGAGAGAACACCTCCTGCATTACTGCCTCTGGGCTGGGACATTGGTTTTTTCCTGCCTTTGGACTTAAACTAAAACATCTGCTGTGTGGGTCCTGAGCCTGCCGGCATTCAGACGGGAACTACACCATCAGCTCTCCTGGGGCTCCAGAGCTTGACAACTGCAGGTCTGGGGACTCGTCAGCCCCCGCAATCGCATGAGCCAATTCCTTATAATAAATTTTATATATACACGCAAACATACATTCTATTGGTTCTGTTCTCAAGAGAACCCTGACTAATACCAAAAGGGCAGTGTAAAACGAGATTGTAATATTAAACATAACCAGAATGAAAAGAATCTGTAGGTCGTTCTACAAATGTTAAAAACAGCTAATATTTCTTTTCAATATTATAATTGTTATTGTTGACAAGCTGTAATGTTACTGCTTACTTCTTGGGTGGCCAAGACACTCTTCTGAGTGCTTTACAGGTACCAACTCATTTATTTCTGACAGCCCCCTTATAAGGCAGGCACTATTATTGTCCTCAATTTACAGAGGCAGAAATGATGCACGGTGAAGAAATTTCCCTAAAGTCTCAGAACTAGTGAGAGACAGAGCCCCTAATGGAACCCATGCCGTCACACCTCCAGAGTCGGCACTTTGTACTGTTCTACTGATACTCTGATGCTGAACTTAATTCTACAGGTATTCTTGAGCACCTTTTCATATCAAACCTGCCCTTTCAGAAAGACGATCCTGGGAACAGAACAGAGAGCAAATGCAAGAACGGAAAGCACAAAGACTATAGAAATTAAGGTGAGACTTGGTGATAAGCACCTGACCTAGCCTAGTAGTGCTAGGGGCTAGGAGGGGCTGACGACCTGAGGAAACTGTTCTGAAGGTAGGATCACCATGATGTGGTAACTGATCGAATGTTGGGAATGAGAGAAAGAGGTAAAAGTCAGCGTGATTCAGAATTGGTGAATGATTACCTGGGCTAGGAAACATGTTGAGGGGAAGGGAGAGGACAGCAACTGGGGATTTGGAAGGGAAAATTGAGATGTCTACAAATAGAAATTTGAATCTCAATTTAGAAGAGAAGTCAGCATTAGAGCAATAAATTTGGGGGTTATATTAATTTCCTATGGCTGCCGTAACAATGTACCACAGACTTAGTGGCTTAAAACAATACGTATGTGTTCTCTCACAGCTCTGGGGGCCAGGAGCCCACGATGAAAGTGTGGACAGAGCCACACTCCTTTGTCGGTTCTACAGGAGACTTGTTCATTGCATGACTCTTTCAACCCCTGGTAACTGCTGACACTCTTTAGCTTGTGACCAAATCACTGCAAACCAATGCCTCTACCTTCACATCCCCTCCTACGTGTGAGTTGACTCCCCTTCTACCTCCCTTTATAAGGACATGTGTGATGGCATTTAGGGTCCATCCCAATAATTTAATATTCTCTTTTTATCTCAATATTCTTAATTTAATCACATCAGCAAAGACCCTTTTTCCAAATTAAGTAACATGGGTTCCAGGGATTAGGATCTGCAGATTTGGGCGGTTGTTATGCATCCTACTAGAGGAGCCATCAGAACATGAAAGATTAGGAAGGGAGGAGATGAATTGTCAAGGGCGAGGGGTGTCAGAAGGCCACCTGGGTGGAGCAGAAGAAGCCCTGTAAATTCAAACCCCACTCTGCTGCTGCTTGTCTGGACCTAACCACATGGTCTCGGCACTTTGGATTTCATTTTCTCCCCTGTCAAATGACAAAGCTCAACTACATGATTTTTCTCTCAAGCAGATAATGTTAAGTGTGCATTTCATCTAAATAAGTGTGCAGAGTCATTTGGAGGCTGTAGCAGTTGCAGAAGATTATTTTCCTTAAATAATATCAAAATTAGAAGATAAATCCAAAATTGTCCTCAATTCTTTCATTTAACTAAATCAATGTTTTCATTTGCATGACATTTTCTAGTCCTTGAGCAAGCACACATTCAATTTTTACATATTGGCCACACATTTACAGGTAGACTTTCACAGCCTGTATTGTAATTTAAAATGTCACCGTCATTAGTTTTCCATTGTGCTACAGTCCTTTCTTCTAATCTCCTCACCCTGCCCAGGCTTCCACATAGTGCAGTTAGAGAAGGTACATTCTATATGAGCGGTGCCCCCTGGAGCCGTGCAGTGGCAACCATGAGGACCACAGTGGGAATGTGCCCCCTGGCATGACTCACACTGGTGCCCCACAGGCCCGCAGGCAACAGCGCCAGCGCTAAACAGCTCCAATTAAGGTTCTTTCCTGTTCTAGACTTAGATTCTAATGCCTACCAAGGTAAAAACAGAGTAGAATACAAATGCTTATTTAAAGCTTTCCATAAAGCTTTTCTTTTAAATATAGCTGGAAATAATACTTTACAGAATTAGAATATGTCCCATATTGACCTTGTTTAGCTTTCCACTTGGGTAATAACTCAACTATTGCTACCCTACAGATTGCATCCCATTCAAACATACCTGCCTCAAGCTATTGGACATAATTTTCCATGACACAAAATAACTGTTACAATTAAGTCTTGGTAGCAGCCGTCTCTACTCTGCATAGAAGTGCCGAGCATATTGCAAGAATGTCCCACTTTTCTGCAATAAATAGCAATCTGAATATAACTGTAAAATCTCTGAGACATTCCTGGAAATCTATTCAGTTTATGCATCTTTTATTTTCAAGTGGATTCTTCCCTTAAATAACCTCATAGTCACAAGCACATGTTACAATTTCCTTCTCTCTCTCTCTGTCACTCTCTCCCTCTCTCTCTCTCCCTCTCCCTCTCTCTCTCTCTCTCACACACACACACACACACACACACGCACGCACACACATTTGGGGGGGAATGGGTTGAACTATCAAAGTGTGCTATAATCAATTTTCATTCGGTATGTATTAAATTTTGAAATGGTACCGAAGAGCATGAAACTAAAAGAATCAATCATCCTTTAACATGTTCCTTCAGGATGAAATTAACTTGAAATGGTCATTCTTGTTTCTTTCCTGTGGAAGAGAAAAAAATAGCTTATGAGTGCCAGCTGAAGTCCAGGACACTGAACACCTGCCGTGGAGGACTAAGGTGTCTTCTGTGAGGGATTCAATGATATCAAAGGGTTACAGTTCACACGGGTGTGCAGATAGTAGTGAAAACACTAGGCATAATCCATCACCCTCTAACACTGCACACAGGTTAAACTTGAGCTTTGGTTCTTGTCTGCAATTAGAGGCTATGCGGCCTCTTTGCTCACTATGAAGAAACCTGCCTGGTCATGTGTGGCTTTGTGCAAGCTATTCACCCTCTCCATGCCTCCATCCCTTCATGTGTTGATGGGGACTGGGATAACAGTGCGTTCCTTAAATAGATGTTGAGAGGATCAACTCAAACGCTGCATGTGAAACACAGGATAGCACCTGATGCATAGTAAGTGCTCAGTAAATCTTAGCTCTACTATCCAGCTCCACATTCTCAGTCATTCATCCTAATTATGCCATTTGTCCAGGGATTCCTTGAGGACAGTTTGCAGTGAATCCCCATGGTCTGTGAGAGCATTCATATTTCCTTCCTGTTCCCTTGTTTCACCATGTAGTGGCAATGTGAAAATTCCACAGTCACCTTGTGGGACCGTCTCGTGACACACAGCCTTTGGAACTGAAGTCCGGTTACAGCCCAGAACTGATTCACCATTTCAGAGTTAAGCATGAAACCCTGGATGACACAAAGGAGGCAGTTTCAGAAACTGTTGTGTGTGGTAGGAGGTACCCACCTCCCAATGAGCTACATGAAACCAAGGCATCTAAACCTTCAGATTGGCCTGGAACTGAAAGCTGCTTGGCACCATGCTGATTTCTAGCTTCCCAAATGAAACTCTGACCTTTTTGTTTTTATTTTCTATTCATCTGTTATTGAATATCTTTGGATGTTGTGATGCCAACACAACAGATCTCGGTGGCATATTTTTGTTCCATTGTAAAAAGGATCAAAAACTAAAGAACAGAAAAAAGGACAGAAATTAAAACTGTGAAAAATGTCTTACTTTAAAATGACTTAAACAATAACCTTTTTTTTAAAAAGCAGTTTCTATCATCAGAACTCAGTGCTGAAAAAGTCCTTAAATCTTCCAGTGTAATGATTTTTTCTCTCCAATGAGGAAACTGATATCTACAAAGGTAAAATGTAGACTCAATTACTCACCTCTGGGTAATTGTTTGAAGATTTGACTATATGACTAGCTATTTACATTGATTCAATTAGCTACATAATTGATCAAGTGAATGATGTAATCTATGCAACTGGCCGATCTCTGCCAAATTATAATCAGACCTTACATTATTTAATGACATACAGTTTTGCTATGTTGTCTAAATTATTCATCACTGCAGTTCTCTGGTAAAAGTATTAAACTGCCTCTCTATCAAGATGAGAAATTCAGACTCAAAGTGTAGTTTATTTACCAGTGGTTGCATAGCTGGTAAGTGGCAGAGTTTAACCTTGAACCTAAGCTTTCTGATTCCCTAGTCCATGTTTCTCCTAAAGAAAGAATAGTTTGTCATAGGAAATTATTCTAATTACCTAAGGACTAGACCAATTAGAAACTGAAGACATATTGGGAACATGGCAAATAGGCAACGATACCAGGGATAAAGAAAAGATTGAGGTACATTTTGTCATAATATATGCTTTAACTAAGTACCAATATTATTGTGACCTAGGACTGCATGTACATAAGTTTGGTAGAAAAAAAAAGTTATTTTATTTTGGGTTTTTCTTTTTGATTCAACCATATTACCCCAAACTACCTCATGTATATAAAGAAACATCTGAAGCCTAACTTGATAATAAAATCCACCCTCCAGCCCCCCAAAAATATTATGAGTAGTTCCAAAAATTTCATCCTTACTTGTCCAGAAGTATTACTATTTTTTGCAGAAGCCCAAAATACAAGTTATAAACAAGGAAGACTTTTTTATGAGAAAAGTTAAACAGTGATAGACTCATTTCCTCAAATGATACTTAACTTTTAATAATAATGTCATAAAAAGTAGATTTAACACAGGTGTTTCTTGGGGATATTAAGTTTCAGTACAGAATTAAATTTACTGTGCCTAGAAAATAGGCAGGACCCCTCCCCTTTGGGTATTAACACTTCTTTTTAGACACAGCTTTAAAAAGATGAATAACCAGGAATACTTGCAACCTTGTAATATACATAATAATCTTGCCGACCTCATAGCATGATTTTAAAAAATCTAGAGAGATGTTTGCTGTTTTATATTTTAATTAAGTTGGTTACTCTAACGCCTGTAATGTGAAAAAGTTCATTGCCAAGTATTTTGCACTGACACCAACTCTGTTCTGCGACAACAAACAGCTCGCAGCCTGGTCCAACAGGGTGTGATTATCCACACGGGAACAGGTGATAAAGTGAAGATGGCTGAGGGTGCCCCCCACCAAACACCTTGTTAGAACAATTTCAAGTTCACATCCACAGTGCAACTCCCGGAGACCTATTCCTACTTGAGTATGCACTTAGTCCCTAGAAAATATTCTTGGTAAATCCTTATGATTCCCAGGAAGCAAGGAAACATGGGAAAGAATGGAAAGAAGAGAAGATGAGGGCAAATCCTCCTTTATCACTGAGTGGCCTTGGTAGTGAAGACGGGAAATGGAACGTGGTGGAAGTAGTTGGGTATGTGCACCTGTGTTCGCATATGTGTATGTTTGTAGGCCTAGGTTTGTGCATTTGCTAATAAAATTTCATTTTTAAGGCAGAACCCAATGCAAAAACTACCTCTTGGTTTACAAACCCATTGCTCTGTGTTAACTAACACATTGTGTGGCCAGGAGGGGATATTATTCTCAAAATATAATGTACTCCTTGAGCAGATATGTACTATACCCCAAACCTCAGGACAGGAATTCAAAATCCTAAACTGACTTCTTTGCCGTTCCAGGGCTTGACTCCTTTTCATCACAAGGCTCCATTCTCAAGTTGTCATTGCACGTGCAGCGCCCAAGACATCATTGGTTTCTTAACTGATAGATTTCCAACCTAGGCACTTGGATCTTAAAAGGAATTGCAAAATTTCACCTCTGCTTTCAGATTGAAAAGGGATAGTCTTGCAATAATAGTACCAATAAATAACAATTTACTGAGAGCCTATCATGTGTTGGTAGCATGTTAGGACCTTTGCACACGTTATCTCTAATTCTTTTTTTTTTTTTTAGATTTTATCTATTCATTTTTGGAGAGAGAGGGAGGGAGGGAGAGAGGAGAGAAACATCAATGTTTGGTTGCCTCTCACATATCCCCCACTGGGGTCCTGGTTGGCAACCCAGGCATGTGTCCTGACTGGGAATTGAACCAGTGACCCCCTGCCCCACAGTCCAGCGCTCAGTCTACTGAGCCACATCAGCCAGGGCTTGTCTCTAATTCTTAGAGCAGTCCTGCACATCAGGTGTCACACTAGCAGGGAAGTGATTAGTCAGGGTCACACTAAAGCACTAGGGAATTAAATTGCTCAGGGGCCCGTGCAGGTCCCAAACCCACCCAGGTTCCCTGAGGCAAGACTGTTCTTTCTCACAAACACCTCAAAAGGCTGCTTTTTATTCATTTATTATAACTTGCTTTTAATTTCACAAGAGATACATGGTGATTGTAAAAAAGTTAGGTGATACAGATTAACAAAGACAAAGAGAAAGAAAAAATATTTACTCAGATTCCCAATAAATTACCACCATTAACATATTGGAATATATTTCTTCAGATCTTTCTTACTTCTGTATCCATGTAGGAGCGTGTAGCTACTGCTGTAGAACCTTCACTATAAATACTGTTCAGTACTTAGACTTTAGATTTGGAGTCATCTGATCTTATTAAAACTTCCCTATGTAAGTATTTTTAAACAAAAAAAAAAGAGGAAAAGATATTATAAATGTCGCTTTGTGGACTTTTTTTTCTCTTAATAAATTCTGAGCACAGTATGTTCTTTTGGTGGCTGGCATCACTTTTTTTAAAGCAATTTGGTGACTTAATATCAATTTATACCACCTTTGTGTGTCATCCTAACGCACAAGGTCCCCTCTGCCAGGCATCGTATGAACATTAACCAGGGCTCCGCAGGGCAGCCTAGTTGGGACGCGACGTTACACACTGTAACAACTCCCTGTGGTGGGGCATTGGAGCAGCTCCCATTTTTTTACTGTGCTATGATGAATAGCCCTATATACATAATCTTGTGCACTTATGAAATTAATATTAGAATAGGATTTTAAAGGGGTAATTAATTACTCAGCCAAATACTCTTAAACGTATATTAAATATTTGGGCATTGTGTTACCAAATTGCAATATAATTGCAACCCAGTGATAAGTTTAGCCCCTTACAAGTCAAAGGAAATGAAACTGTTTTCTAAGCTAAAGACGGTCACCAATGGAATAACTGGGCTATAGAGCTACATACCGTGTTCGTGCCACTGCAAAGAACATAATTTGTCTTATTTTGGGAAGTTCATAAAAACAATGACAAAAAGCTATGCTGTTTTAATATGTGCCTTTTTGATTATTAAACAGGCTGACTATTTTTCATGCACATACAGGTATTTTCATATACACATTTTAGTATGTGCATGGGAATTGCCCTCAAAACCTATTTTAAGTAGAAACATTTTAAAAACCAATTCAAAACTATATATCCATCACTTACATAAGTACATAAGTAAGGGGAGAACAATACCCCTTATTAAGTCATTCAATCAACACTCACCAAGTGCTTATTAAAACTGATATTCATGCCAGCACATTGATTGTTGAAAGTCTTCTGATTGCTTGTTACCCATGCTGAACTCGTAGTTAAATATTTTAAGTATCACCCTGATATTTATCATATGCTAAGTTCTGTTCTGACACTGGAATCTAGCAGTGAAAAAACCTTCAGATTCTTGTATTTATAGTACTTATATTCTGGCCAACAAGTACATGTATAAAAGATGTCGTATCCATAGTGAATATATACCAAAGGTTAAATAAGGCTTAACGTCTTTCCAGCTCAAGAGACACAGCACTTAAACATGCGCAACAATTAGAAGCAAGGATTATACTCAGCTTGGGGACATATTAGTCTTAGCATAAAAACATGGATACATAGATCGACCTAGGCAGAACCATGCCCCAGGTCTGCCACACTTTCCATTTGTTTCTGCCATTCTTTACCTGTGCTGCTGAAATGCCACAATGTTTTCCTATGGAAACAAATCTTTCCTGATGAGCTTTTGGGTGGCATATTATGCCACCCTCAGTCCTGCTGGCAGTAGAAGAGGACAAGTCTTCTCCAATCTGCTCTTTTCTGTCAGGCGTCCTAATTGGAAGTCCTGCCTAAAGCACATGGCCAGCATAGGAGCCAAGAGAAGAACAAAGGACAACTGCTCACGTGCGTTCCTTCCCAATCTGGTCCATGCTTTCTGGCTCAGCAGGGAGTGCAAAACTGCCTGGCGAAGGGTCAGCAGGCAGTGAGTGGCCACATCCCCGACGAGCACTGGGCACTCAATAAGCGAGGTCAGCTGGGTTCAGTTTTAAAAGGAGCTAAAATGGAGGTTGGGAAATAAGATAAAATGGTCAAGAGAAAATTATGGAGCAGGAAAATTCTCATTTCTGGGTGTTTTTACCTGACACCTTTCTAGAATTAGAAATGCTGAGGTAAGCTAAGGCTTTTCCTTCCTTAGAAAATTTTTTAAAATCTTCGAGGACACAGTACACTGACATGATGGAAAGAACATTGAAGTAGAAATGACTGAACTTGGATTTTAAGCCAGGCTCTCACATAAGGTTATTGTGTGGTCTAAACTCATTTACTCATGTTTGTGGTATGAATCCTACCAACATTCTAGATGTGTCACTTACTAACTCTTCCAAGACCAGAACAACAGGAGTTGATGACATAATGTAGGATTTAACGTGGGAACATTTCTATCTAATTGTCTAAGAATGAAAGTGGTCAAACATCTCCCCTACGGATAAGCCACAAGAGAAAGACTGATCGGGTAGGAGGAGAAATAGAGATCTACTTGCAAATGCGTTAGGAAGAGCCCTGCTTTTCCCAAAGTAATCCATCCTCGAACATTTCATTCTGTATTGTCTTCTAGTTAGGGCTCAACACCTTCATGGTCCCCACTAAAGCACAGGTGAATGAGTGTACACACACAAGTCACACATAATTTTAAAAAAAAACATTGAAAGACAGAGGGACAAAAGACATGAAAAAAAACATTGAAAGAAAGGAGGGTGTACACACACAAGTCACACATAATTTTAAAAAATTGAAAAGACAGAGGGATGAATAATACATATCTGAAATTTCTGGAGCCAGATTTTTTTCTGAGTGCAGAATATTGCAGATTTTAAAAGAATAAGGTTATATAAGTTCCACATATTACATAACCGTCACAAGCACCTTAATGCTCAACACATTTATATCCTTGCAGTAAAACATATAAATGTCCTTTCTAATTGAGATAGATAAAGGTCACAAATACCCTCACTTCACTGCAGGCCCAGCCTTACCTAATAAGTTTCAGTGACTGAGTTACAAAAAATGTTCTGTTTTTAGTTTTCGGGATTGTGGCTAATAAACTGTGCATCTCTAGGCACATTCTCTTCATTCAGTTCTACTAATGATTCAGATCTTACACAAGTTACAACACTGTTACTATTACCCATAGATATTTATTCATTACCACTTTCAGAAGATGGGGTATTCACTTAAGATGACAAAGCTTTTTTCATTAGCTGTGTATACTCTATAGACAATGTAAAGCTGTGAAATGATGTATGATACTAGAACATGATAAAAGTCCAAGTCTTTGTCGTAAATGATATAAAATTACAGTGTTTTTGTTTTAGTGTGAGATTTTGGGGTGGGGAAAGGGTTAGTGTGTTGCCTATCTAGCTTCTATTCTCCCACCCCTTTCTCTCCTCCCCCGTGTCCTTTACTTCCTCCTCCTCCTCCATTTCTCAGCTCTGTCATCATCTCCTCGGGGCCAGCTTGCTTGCCTGCCCTAACTAGCTTAACATGCCTTGTTAAAAATTCTCATGATATCATGTACATCTCCTTCATTGAAAATATACAATTATTTGTGTGATTTTTAAAACTACCATCTTACTCCTCACTAGGCTGTAAGCTCTTTGAGGCAGAGACTATGTCTAAGTTTTCTCCCCATCATTATTTCTCCAGCACCTGGCCAAGTAAGGGTCAGGTACAGAGTGAGTACCTACATGGTGGGGGGATGGGTGGGTGGCTCGGTGAGTGGATGGATGGATGTGTGGGGAATTGATTTAATTAGGGTCATAATTAGGGTCAGGTTAAATGTAGGGTGAAAATAATGCTTTGTGTCCTTTTACATAAAGTAAAAATCGAAGAGCAGATACATATGGAAAGGAAGAATCCGAAACATTATTTACAGCAAGTAGTTACATCTAGTAACTAGGGATCCAGGTGTCCTTAGATTAATAAGCATAATTTGGAAATCTTGACCTCTGGTTTGAGATAAACCAGTTTAAGAATTCTGAAAGGGAAGAAGGCCCAAAAATTCATCAGACCTTAAAATAAAAATCAGATTAATGCAGAAAAACCCTTTTAAATGTGGTGTATATTTTAATTTGATAAAAATTGTAGGAAAACTGAGCTCATAAAGAATTTATTTGCGAGTGATTATGGGTGAAGGTATAGCTCAAATGGATTTATTCAACAGTTCTAAAAGGTGGCTATTAATTAGGAGAAGGAGGAGAAGGTGACAAGGAAGAAAGAGAACAACAACAACAACAAACGTCACCTCTGCAAAAAGATTTTCTTTTCTTTTTCTCCTGGTCAATAATCTCAAAAATAATTAAATGAATGCAAATAAGAAAATGAAACTAATGAACTTCCAACCAACAGGAGTATAGAAATCATCGTGCGGGTATGAGCAAAAAGAAACGGAGACGAGGAGGGGATAGAATCCATAAAACTCTCCAAGTATCTGAAACCTACCAGCAATAGCAAAAATGGAAATGAAACCTTATCGTGTTGAAGTTCTTCCATCACTAATTGAAAGGTAAGAAGGCTGGTCCTGTGTGCCTTAGGAAATAGACTTAACAGATGTCTTTATTGAAGACTCTGCTGTTCTAAAGGGAAGAAAGATGGATAGCTCTTCCTAAGCCCTTTTGTCATGTCATATCCAAGGTCTGTCACCTAAACCTGATACACAATTAAACAATTGGCAGGGGTGTTGTCTTGACAGATTATTTGCCGTGCTGGAAATGAAGAGATATTTGTTGCACCGTTCACCTTTCTTGCTAGAAGTGTTCTTAATAAGCAACATTACCAGAAGGAACTATTCTTGTGTTTGGGAAAATCTCTCTAAATGGGAAAAGTCAAGTTTAAAAATACGCTATACAAATTAAAGAAATAAAAATGTATACTACAATAAAATAATGTCAATAAAAAGATATTAGATGGTTTTGTTCTCATCTGAAAACCATTTCAAATTAAACAGATCATGATAAAGTCAAGTAGTGAGTAATAATTTTACCAATAATACTTGAACTTCTTTGTCCATGTAGATATTTTAAGCAATTTAACTTTTACCTGTCCTTTAAGCTTGCTATTCAAAGAAACCATCTCTAAAAGATGGTCCTTCTTTGATATGATGAAGGATTTCATCAACACATATTAAGGAGGCTTAAAACCCAGAACAAATAGCATTTGCTTTCCCTGCCTCCAACCTTAGGGAAGGTGAGTGTCAAATGGTTATTTCTACTTCATTCTATGTCTAAACACGTGCATGGCATGGAAGCAGTTATTATTCCCAAATGATCATTTGGATTTTTATCTCTGCAATGAGGAACTGCTAAACAAGATTTTGTCTGTGCACTGGTGCATGGGCTTGCATTGATGAGTCTGTATTTATACATGTTCATATACATAGAAATAACTGTTGTATACATATATCAATATGCACATGCACCTGCGTACCTAGATGGGTGTTGGGAAAACACGGATGTGTCCAAATGTGTTTATGTGTATAGTTTTGTCTCAGATTTTAGAATCAAGGTGATGTCTGCCACTAAACTTTTCTCACAAGCAGAAGAGCGGAGGTCAGAGAAAGGACCCATAAATTCTATATAAATATTTAAAAAATTTTATTGTACATACTATTGATTTGGAGTATTGGTGAAATATACTGATATCTAAGGCCCAAGATTCTGCATTGTCACAACATCCCTAGTGATTCTAGTGTCTTGGAAGCCACCATAAACACACTGGCCTAGTGGTCAAGCCAGTTTTAGGCAAACTTTAACAGTCAGAGACATTTGCGTCTAGAAGAGCGTGGCAAATTCCTGTTGCTGTTTTAGTCTAGCATAAAAGATAAGAGTGGTTTTATATTTTTTTAATGGTTGCAAAAATCAATAGGAAAATAATATTTTGTGGCCCATGAAAATAATATGAAATTTAAGGTCCAGTATACATAAACAATGTTTTACTGAACATAGCCATACTCATTCATTTCTGTATTGTCTATCTTTGTTTTCAAGCTACAACGCCAGAGTTGAGTAGTTGTATAAGAGACCACATGACTCACAAAGCCTAAAGTATGCATCTTCTGGCCCTTTGCAGAAAAAGTGTGCTGACCCCTGCTCTCGAGCCCCACCTTTATTTCGTCAGTACTTTTATATCTATTCATAGCTTACAGCTCTACCTCCTCCACCTTCCCCTTGTTTTTGAAGGAGGAACTCACAAATGAAGATGAGCACATATCTCATCATCTTCAGCAGTTTTCTCATTGTAAGTCTTGCATCTTTCATAAAATTCTTTACCATTACTCAGTAGAGAGGTGGGAGAAAACAGAGAGCTGCCATTGCTGTCTTTGAAATAATACCATGAGGAATGGATGGTTTAATAGCATAGAGACAGCTTTACCCTCTGTGTCTTTCGAGGAAAGTTAGAAACCCCCAGACTCTTAGGACGGTTGCAGAAAACAAATCAGGATTCTTTGAAATAATCAGTTTCAAAGTTTGTTCAAAACTCAAAATCAATGATTTATTGACTCTGGTCCTTTGCAGTTTTAAAAGTCTAGAGTGCTATCTTCCCCATGGTTTCTACCAAAGAGCTATGTCTACAAGAACTCTTTTAAGTCTCATCCAGAACAAGACTCACAAAGCAGAAGGAAATCTGAGTGCCCTGAATCCTTCTTTCAGTGCAACAACCGCAATGGCAATTTCAGTGATATTTGTCTGATTATCTCTTTAATGTCCACTTCTTTCCAGGCTCTTCCAACTGGGGGGCTCACATCTGAGCCAACGAACCTAGGAAATGCATTGTAAATTATTGTCTCAGTAACTCCAGGGAACTTGGCCTTAGACAATGGGGGAAGCAGCCGCTACAAGGCCGTTATTTGTAGGTCTGAAGTTCACGGTCTAGGCAGTCACACGGAGAAGATGGACATGAAGTGGGAGAGGGCAAGCCACGCCAGAAGTTGCAAGACTGGTCTGAGACTCACATTGGTCTTGCACCATTTTCAAGCCTCAAACATTGAGGATGAGGTTTCCTGAAGGCAGAAATGGCTTCATGGAATGTGACTTGTATAGTCACACAGAGCTCCCTGCTTAGGAGGACCTCATGCCTGGTTTAATGCTCTGTTGTTGCCAACTTGAAATGTTAATATTTGAACAAGGGGCCTGTATTTTTATTTTATACCAGGTCTCAGAAATTCTGTATCCAGTTGTGCCTGATACAAAGACTGGTGCCCCTCCCTTATCAGACACCTGGCTCCAGAGTTGGACAAACAGAAGCAGAAGATCCAGCAGGAGACACTGAGGGCCCAGCTGCAGCACCCTGTCTGCCAGATGAGCCAGCAGGTAAATACGAGCTACTAAGCTGCCTTGTGCCTAGCACTGACCTCCCCCGCCAAAAGGAATATGATCAGTTTTTCATTTCTACCATCCAACTCTCCCCCAAAATTGTCTCCAGTGGCCTAATGCTAACTCAGAACAATGCAAGGAAAGAAATTGTTGGAAATGTAGTACAATCTTGTTGATGCATTAAAAACCCACCATGCAAGCCACTGTATGGACAAATCACGTGAGTAGAATCCAGTGAGGTGCAGTATAGCAGAATAGAAAGAGCCAGGAGACTTGAGTGCAAAGCCTGGATCCATTACTTGCTGACTGAAAAGTTAGACAAGTCATTTAACCTCTGACTTTCAATTTCCTCTGCTATAAAGTAAACATCACAATATTTACTTGCAGAATCATTGTGAGAATTTGGTTTAAAAAAAAAAGCCTGTGTATACACAGTAGTTTAGATAGGTATAGATAGATAGATGACAGATGATAGATAGATAGATAGATAGATAGATAGATAGATGATAGACAGATAGAAAAAAACTGAAAATTTTCACATTCCTGGGTAAAATATATAGACAAATCAGCAGTTTCAGCGAATGAGCTATGATACTTGGTGGAGAGCACTGAGGCTCTTTTTCCTCCCCTGGCGTTAACTGTTAGCTGGCAGAAGTCCCTCTGCAGATCTGCCCTGGAGCGCCTCTAGGGGCAGAAGAAAGCGAATATACTCCTACAGGCGCTTCCTGCTACAAGTGCAACAAACAATCTATTGTCTTATTTTACCTTGAAAAAATCCCATGTGACTTTTGCCTTCTTTTCTGTAAAAGAGTTGTGTTTGTTTTAATGTAAATATATATTTTTTTTTTCAATTACTTCTGAGAGAAATCAGTTAACTTTTCCCTTTAAATCCTCAAGGAAAATTCCTGTCCTAAAAGGATTCACCTCAACACCTGGCCCCATTTTGATGGTGATAATGAATAATCAACTGTACTGAGCACTTGTACATATCAGGCACTACACTGAAAGTTTTAATGGATTACCTAATTTCACCCTTATAACATCTTCATTTTATTAAATGGAAATTAGGAAACTCAGGCTCAGAGCTAGCTGTTAGGCTGCTCTTCTGAGATCAAAAGACTGGGGTCACAAGTGGGACAAGGGATCGCAAGGCTGGGGGGAATCTCAAGCGTCTACAGTTATCACCACTACTCAATATTGCCTCACTGAAAGCACCCAGTGCTCTCAGAAGCCCAGTAAAGAGATCCCGCTAAGATGGAAACTTATTGACACATGAAAGAACGCAGATCGACAAATGATTATTTTTAAAACGTACACATGGCAAGCTTGAGGCAGCCAAGCTTAATAAACTGGTATCTACTCTCCAACACATTATGAAAATGACAGGTGATCAAGTGAAAAATGAAAGGAAAAAGATGGATGCTAAGATGAAGGAAAAGAGAAAGAGAGCAATGAGAGAAATTCACTATGAATTGAGAATGAGTATGTTAAATTAATATGCCTGTGTGTTTTTCCTTAGTTGCAAAATATAGGTCTAGATGACAAACAATTGCATCAAAATCCAGATATTCTGATTATGTATTGATGAAAGAAGAAGCAACCACTCCTATGAACCCAGGAGATAAAAACTACAGAGACCACAACTCTAGCTTTCCACAGTGTCAAAGTCAAGATTAAGGCGAGAATGCAAATGAGCCACTTAGAACATAAAACCCTCAACAAGTTACGAGGCCTCCTCCTAGAAGCCTTCTCAGATCCAGGAGCCAGAGCCAATGAATCCTGTCCTCCCACGCCCTGTAGCACTTATGACCTCATCTTCCTTCTGCATAATTTATGTAATAACTCATCACCCTTCCAATGCACGGATTCCGCAGCCCTGGAAGGCTAGAATAGTATTTTGAAAGTAAAATAAATTGTTGTAATCCTCATAATATTTAGCACATTGTTTTGCATGTTCAATAAGTATGTGTTAATCACCAGATGATTACACCTCTCACCAGGAACAATGGAGGACGGCAAAAATTACTGCAAACCAAAAGTATGCTTCCAAACATTTCAAATTTAATGAATGAAAGGGAGGTTAAAAGACATTATATTATGAGAAAACATGTTTTTAGTGTAAAAGGCGGTGTGCCGAGTATTGCAGGTTTATTTTAATTCAAAAATGGGTTTAGACATGGTTTCCTCTCTTTGCCATCCTGACCCAGGGGGTAGAAACTGTCCTGTTATCATCTTCCTGTCTCTGTTCGATATGTCTCTTCAGTATGACTCAGAAAATGTCCTCGCTTAGAGATGGAATTACTTGGGCCTAAAAAGACAAAATCTGCAAGGCTGTGATGTTTCTGGTTAACTTAGAAAGATTTTCTTTTCTTTTACATTTTTTAAATTAACAGTCAGTGATTCCATGTTGTTGTTCTTTGTGTTTTGTTTTGTTTTTTAAATTTTTTAGTGTACTTTTTACCAGGGGAATACTGGTTATGGTGAATCCAATAACACTTCATGATTTCGTTGTTTACCCTGACACCCTGCAGTCCACAGATTTTGGAATAATCGCCAACCGTGCTTCTAGATGCCGTGATACTCAGGGACAATGCTGTTTGTACAGATTGAGCCCCACAGTAGAAAGTAAGTAGGAATAAATGTTATAGGTTCCCCAATATACTTGTTGTGCTTTTTTTTTCCTAAATTAAAAAAAAATTGCCACATAGATCAGTTGGAAACATGTAAGGCAGATTGAGAAGGTTTCTGTGGTTTGTCATTTGAATACTTCTCAGAAGCACTTCTTCATGCACCGCTAACTCTAGCTCCAACGTCCTTATTCTGCCTCCCAGCATTCAAATGGTGCTTTTCTTCATTTCTCAGCCCGCAGGCCACCAGTTCCGTGAAGTCTTTCCAGAGGCCCCCTTCAGCCTACCTGAGCATTAATAATACCACTATTACCAACATGTACCTCCGGTTCGATGGTCCTGCAGCAGAATTCTCAGACAGTAGCTTATGTGCTTGGGGCCTTCCCACTTTCTTCCCCTGTTTGTCCCCATTGCACCATCTCCCGTCACCCACGTTTTCAGACAACCCTGGGCCCTACAGTGCCAAATGGGAAGACAAATATGAGATGCCCTAGTGTCACTGCCCAGGACTATACCAGTGGTTCTTTGCTACCTTTGATCTCCATGTGAATTTATTGCCCAGAGTAGAGTTTTAGCAACAAGTAAAAGTCCTTTAAGGTCATTCATCTCCACTTTTTCAGCATCAACATGTTCAATCCTAAGCAACTTAAAAACTAATTTTTGCAAACTGATCAAATAAACTCTGAGGAGAAAAATCCATAACTAGGGCTTGGATGTCAAGTTAATAAACCTGCAGAGGACTGTCTTTAATTTTCATGCAGATGGTGCAAGATTGCTAACTAGAACCCATTTATAATTGTAGTGTTTATGAAATATATTTTATAACCAAAATTCCAGGAAGACACTATCTGGTGTATTAACCCATGATAGTCTCATATTAAAAATACTGAATAAAAATGTAAGGGGAAATTCAGTTTCTTTCATTAAAATGAAACTAAGGTTATATCATGGTAAGGTTAATTTTGATAAATTAAATTTTAAAACCATTTTTATAGAAACTGTATTGCTTTCTACAACAAAACTTATTTGTTTGAATAATATTCTTCTATAACAACAAAGTTTTAAAGAGAAAAAAGGCACAAATTAGTTACATGGTGCACCCAAGTGTGGTGGGGCAGAAGAAGGAAAAGAGGTGGGTGATTTTAAAAATTAAACATAAAGGAGCATTAGCTATAAAATCCAAGTGCACAGATCTTCAGCTGTTTCATCTTGACTTTATTCTCTACCACCTATGTGGCCCTCAATAGAATGCAATCACAGAATTCATTTTTTGGCACAACTTATAATTAGTTTCCTCAAAAATATTTCTAATCAGTATAATGTTCCAAGTAACTATTAAACTTTTCTTTTTGCTGAAAACCTCTGAAAAATGCATTAGTATAATTTCTTAAGCTGCATTTATAAATACAGTATATCAGACATATTTGAGCATTGATCTCAATGATTTATTTCTTCTATTAGATTTTAAACTCTTTGATGATTAGGACATTTCATGTACGAGGTCTGTCTGGAAAATGTCCAGCCACTGTTAATATAACGAGAACAGTTCGTCTGACATCCATGTAACGCAGCAACCAAGGAGAGTGGACTGGAATGCGCAAGTGTGAACAATGACGACCTCACTGTACTAGCCAGTGTGGGCAGTAGACACTGTTGAGTGAGCATGCGCACTGTGTGGCCATTGCATTCAAAATGACTGAGCAAGCAGAGCAATGAGTCTGCATCGAATTTCAAGTTAAGCTTGAATATTCCTCATGGAAACTATTCAGATGATTCAGAAGGCCGCAGCTATGGGCAACTGCTGATTGGCAGCTTCATCAGGACAATGCGTCTGCTCATGCATCACATCTCATGCAAAATTTTTTTGTGAAACATCAAATCACCCAGGTGACTCAGCCCCCCTGCAGCCCAGATTTGGTGCCCTGCGACTTCTGGCTTTTCCCAAAACTAAAATCACCTTTGAAAGGGAAGAGATTTCAGACCATCAATGAGATTCAAGAAAATATGACAGGGCAGCTGATGGTAATTAGGGGAACTATGTGAGGTCGCAAGGTACCTACTTTGAAGGGGACTGAGGTGTCATTGTCCTATGTACAATGTTTCATATATCTTGTATCTTCTTCAATAAATGTCTCCACCTTGCTGGATACTTTTTGGACAGGCCTAGGTTCCATATGTTTCCACCCCTAAGGGGCTAATTATATTGCACATAGCAGGTGTTTAAAATCATTTATGTATTCCCTGGCTTAATTTGAGAAACCTTAAGTTGTGATCCTAAATTTATTACCCAACAATGCAAACATCTTTAAATACTTAGCCATGAATAAACTGAATAGTTAATATCACTGATATAAATATAACTCCCAAAAATATAAACTAAAATTATTTTTAAATACCCCCTTAAGAGTAGACTTTCTATTGTTATTATTTTCCTCTTTCCGTTAACATTATTAACAGAAAATCTATTTATTTGGATTTGAAATATGAGACCATGAGTTTTCAGACTGAGCATTACCACGTCTGATATCCTCAATGCCTAGCAAACTTGTTGAGCATAAAGAGGGTGTCAATAAACGTTCTTACCTGAAAGTAAAGACTTACCTTACTTTTTGCAACAGCATGAATGGACTTGGAGACTATTATGCTAAGTGAAATAGGCCAAGCCAGTCAGAGAAAGGCAAGTATCATACGATTTCACTTATATGTGGATTCTAATGAAGAAAGTAAATAAATAAATAGAAAGATACTCAAAGGTACAGAGAACAGACTGACTGCTGTCAAAGGACAGGAGGTTGGCAGGGGGTGCTGGGTGAAAAGGAGAAGGAATTAAGGAAAAAAACAGCTCAGACACAGACAGCAGTATGGTGATTACCAGAGGGGATCTATGGGGATAAAAGAAGCCTTGACTTGGGGTGGTGAACACACAGTACAATATACAGATGATGGATTCCAGAATCGTACACCTGAAACCTGCATAATTTTATTAACCAATGCCACCTTAGATAAATTCAATAAAAATTAAAAATTAAAAAAATTTTAAAAAGCCAAAAATACAAACTCACTGAGATTGGGGCATTTTCTTACACTAAATATGTACGTCCAATACTGCAGTATGTGTAAAAAGTGTTCAATAAATACATACAGTATGATGGAAAAACATAAAGACTTAACAGCCCATTATGTTGTGTATATGTTAGCTAAGTTAAAAGTAACTACGTGGGATTGTTAATTTATGTTATTTCTGAAACAACTTGGTGCTCTCGTTTTAGTCTTTAGCGCAAATCTATATGCATAATACCAAACTGGTGTTTTGGCTTCCAGTGCAATCCAATATTGTGGTGCTCATTGGCAAGTGATTAAAGTATGGGAGGGACTCTGTATATTGGAAATCAGTGTCCCTTAAAAAATAATACAGTAATGTATCAATCTAGGTATTCAGCCAGCTGGCTCAAGTCCCCTTAAGCTGAACACTCAAGCAAGAAAGGCCTGGCCGAACAGTCCAGAGGAGGCTGTGGACCCTGTACGCTGGCGCCGGTCGTAAAGGCATTTCTCCAAACGTGTTTTCAGATGGTCGCCTTCAATGAAAGAGAGAGACGGAAAGGAAGAGGGGGCAGCAGAGGGAGAGGCAGGATGATAATAGAATGTCTTGCTTTGGTGAGAAAAATTCCTTCCTGCTAACGGTGGAGGTAGAAAATTCTCCCTTATAACAGTCGCTGTTACATAACATTCCTGAAACAGGTGAACCGTGAATTCCAACGTCAGCGTCATTCCTTCAGAATGCCATAAGTACCAGAAGTTAATTTATGGACCTGCCTGAAGTGCAGATGCTCAATCTGAGTCCCCTGACAGCTTTGCTATTTTAAAAGCAAGTTGGAGCCCAGCGCTCTTGAAGGTGGAGAGGCAGCCAAGAGCCACCTTCCCTGATTATCTGATCAAGATTCCACTTGAGAGGAGATACCAGCTTTCTGGTTATTGTGTCTAATGGCTAAATTTGCAAGCCTCCCACTCTAAATGAGTTGTATGCATTTATTTTCTACAAAGAAATCTGGTAAAAGATTTTTCTAATTTAGCCTCATTTTTTACACATTTTTAGACAAAGTTGGGAAAAACAACATTTTAAATTGAATTTATTAGGATGACATTGGTTGAATAACAACTTTTAAAAACTGGCTAGTGGAGTCTAATTTTTTTTTTCTGTTTTTTTGCAGGGATGTAAGAATACTGCAGGGGGTTCTTTGTAAGGTTTTTCCACCCATCAGCAATTATTTGCAAATACCCTTCAATCTGCATTTTCATATCTTTATGTTATTGACATCTATATTCCTATGAGCAGTCCAGCTGTTTGAGACTGGCTTTTATCTTTTCTGAGTATGTAGAGTCTAAAATGGACAATGACAGCAGTCCCAGCCTTACTGAAGCTCATCAGACTGTCAGTCAAAGTGATGACTGAGCGGGATTAAACCCAAGGACCTGGCTACCGTGGGTATTAACCCATCAGATGTTGCAGCCCCTCGGCTGCTTTCATCCTTAGGGTGGGATTAATAGCCATGCTCGGCCACAGCCTTGATGCCTAGGAAATCATGCCACGAGAATGTGGATGCTTCAAAGGGCTGAGCTTTAATCACACCAGGTAAAACATGACAGTCTGGAAATGAACTCAGAACCTGGAAAGGAGATTAAAATAGCCTGGGCGTTTATCAACAGATTGTACAATATTAGCTACCAGATTTCCCAAAGTCCTAGCAAGCGCTCCTTGGTTGGCACCCTCTGTGTCCTTTCTTTGAAAATAAACAATAGTTTACACAGACATATACAAAGTAAGGCAGGTAAGTAGCTAATAGGGTTACAGGTAACATCGCATACATTTCAAGGAGAACAGACATTCAGATCAAGGGAGCGTTGGCAGGTCCTCCCACTTTCTGCTCCAAGTCTGCACATGTCCAAATAAATCATGATACACTTGAGCTCTGCGGGTCTACTTTTTTTGTTTTGTTTTTTTTTCTTCCTGGTGGTCATAAAAGCATGCTTGATTGTCAGGCCCTGCTGTTCTTAGGACCCACTCAAAAATACGATATTATCTTCTTGCAAAGATGCAGACACCAAAGCAATAGAAGAATGCAAATAAATCAATCCCGGGTGCTTAAGTCCATCTCCCTTTCCTACAAGCCTGGCAACCGTGACGGATTCTTTCCCCCTCAACTCGGTCTGATCATTTTGAGGTATGAAAAATAGATCGTGTCACAATAATGAAGCACAGGAAAAGGGAGCTTGTTATAAGCTGATTACCGTGTAGATTGAAGGACTAGTTCTCATTAGCTCTTTTAGATTGGACAGCATCCTTGAGCTGTAGTAATGACCGAAAGTAATTTTTTTGAAATGGAGGGTGGGGCAGCTGGTATGAAGAGAGGCTCAAACAGTTGCGTGGGGATTGGGAAGAGGGGTGGGAGGGGTGACCTAGAGCCTGCCAGGGTGTCATCCCCCCCGTGCCGTGGCAGAATGAATAAAGCAGCTGTGCCTGGTTACTTTCTTGTTAGGCTCTCCAGCAATGAGCAGAAAGCACTTTGCCTGGAGGAATGAATACGGCAGAAGCGGTAAGAGGCCTGTTTAAAGTTCAAGTGGGTAGAGTGACTCCCCGGAGCTATGCCATCCGCACCGAGAAGCTTAGTTTTCACCCCATAATAAATATGATGAAGGCAAGTTTCACTGCCGGTTACAGAAACAGGCTGGAAAAGCAGACACTAAATGATGGTCAAGGTAAAAGGGCCTGTTTCCTTGCTTCATTCAGTGGGTCTGAGAGCTTGGCGGTGTCCCCGGTCCAAATAAGATGTAATATGCAACCTCGGCGGCCTTGGGGGTCTTCTGAGCAAATCTCTACGGTGCCTGCTCCAAATGCAAGTTTTTGATCCAGCATTCTCTTCAATCGTGAATAGAAGTTTCTGGGGAGGAAAGGTACTGTTTGTTTTGAGACTAGGGAAGCCTGGGGGTTCAGAGGCCTGCTCTCCAGCTCTAGGCCTGCCACCGGCTAGACCTCCAGTGACCCTAACTACATCTTTAACCTCTGGGAAATAAGAGAAGCAAATGCAATGTTTTCTAAGACCCCTTATACTTACTGACATCTCGGATTCCAATTATTACCTCTTTGCACTCATTTACTGAGAAGGAGACTAAAAGTACAAAAATAAAAGCCTTCCCCCTAAATCAGTGGACAAATTCTGCACAAGATTAAGATGAGAATGTCTTACCCTTAAACATATGAGGTCCGAGTTGCACTCTGATGGGAAACTGAGGGGCATTCACTGAGACACTAATATGTGAAAGACCTCTTAAATAGTGGACCTCCAATCCCTGCAGCAGGTAAATAAGGAGTGCCAGCCCCCAAAACACCGTGTCACATACCAATGGACACATAGCTCATAAGTAGGAGGGACACAATGCAACACAACACATGAGCACATGAGGCTACCCACCTGCGTGGCCACGAAATGACGAACGGAGTCAATGAACACGACAGGACAACCATTTCTTTACCGTGATCTGAGCGGCATCCAAGGGTTCCTCTTAAACTAAACACCCCCTAAACTATCAGAATGTTGCATTCCCTCCACTGAAGTCCTTCCTTGGGGTTGACAAATGCACCATCTCCAGGAAGCCCTGATTAAAAGACAAATGTGTTACCTGGGAGGAATAAACTCATTAAGCCATTAGTGAAAATTAACAGGCTTTATAAAATTAACAGCCTGAATTTATCTGATTAGCCCGCTGTCATTCAGTAAAAAGCAGATTCCAAGGGGAGAGTATGAAGTTGAAGTTTCTTCTTCAGGGAGGAGATCCAGAATGGTCTGGATCTGGGGACACTGCTGCCAGGGGCAGAGCCAAGTGCGTGCCCTAGTTAGGGCACCTGGGCAGTGAGGCCTCAGGAGCATAGAGACCTCAGGCTGACCCGCAGAGCTGGTGGGGAACCCATGCAGAATAGAAGATGAGAACAAATCCAGGAAGGGATTTCGGGGTTAGGTGAAGGGAGGATCTTTATAGTGGAGGCCACCAAGACACATTTTATCACTTCACTATTTTGGTAAAGATATCAAGTATTGTAGCTACCAAAATTCAATACATTTACATACACCATTGTTGTTATTAAAATATTTTAGTTCAATGATACTCTTAAAGTACCTGAAAACCACTCCCACATCCAAACCTTTGAAATAGAAACCTGCTTTTAATCGTGTTCTGTACTGGGCTTTTCTGTAATAAAAAGCTGAAGAAAGGATTCAAATGTGGAGAAAGAAGGGAAAATAGAGGGAGGGAGAAAGGAAGGAAGAAAGTTAGGGACAGAGTAAGGGAAGGAGGGAGGGAGGGGGAGGGGCGCAGGGAAAGGAAGTTTAGAAACTGATGTTCTTAATCTAACCGTTGGCATGCCTTTTCAGTAGAGAGCCAGATAGCGACTTTAGAATTTACAATCCCTTGGTCTCTGTGGACAAATGGATATGGCTGTTTCAACAAAACTTTATTTACAAACCAGACCGTGCTTGACTCTGATCCTAGGCCACGCTCCCTGCGGCCTTATAGCTCTGGAAAACGAGGCCCCAGATGGTTCAGTCATTGCCTGAGGCTGCCCAGGTCTTCTTCTCCAGCGCCCGTCGTTTTTGTACAGACTCTCAATACAGACCTACTTGAGTTTAAAGCCTTAGTTACACATTGGAAGAAAGGTGCTCCCGGACACTTGAAAATTCAGGTCAGAGTTCAGGCTTTCATCCCAAACTAAGCCTATTTGGAAAGGACTATGGGGTCATGCATCAAAAAGGCACAGGAGGCGCTGTGGGCCCAGACTAAGTCAGGAGCAAAGAAGAGAGCCTACACGGAGAGGTATTTGAGGACTGCCTAGTTTATGACGGCATAGGAGAAAGGGAAGCTGGGTACAGACTCTCACACGCACACCTTATGCATATTACCTCACCTCATTCAACTCTCACAGAGTATTTTCAGCAGCAGTTAACAGTAATGAAGACAGTGAGGCTCGGAGCTTTAAGAAGCTGCTCTAATTTACATGGTTGGAAAGCAGCAGAGCCAAGATTTGAACCAGATAAATTTCTTCTTCAGTTGTGTTGTTCTTGTATAAAATATGGTGGAAAAGTCTATAAACAATTTTACCTGAAGCTGATGATATTTCTCTTTGTAATTTATTAAATGAACCACCCTGGTATTAAGAAAGAAGGGTACATTTTAAAATTTATATTATTATTATTATTACCTCGGAATTGTGTAATTAGCTCTAACTTCAAAGCCCAACCCCATCAAGCTTTTAACTCAGTTTTCTCTCTCTTTCACACGCTCGCACGCGCACATGCAAGCGGTATTTTGCTCTCTGTGTCTCTTTCAGTTGCAGTCTCTCCTCCTTCTCGTATGTATGGTGTGTAGTGTGTCCTAGGAAATAATTCTCCCCTAGACAAATGCACCTCCCCAGCCCCTCGCATCTCCTTGTTGGTTCTGCAGCGGGAATGACCTCGTTTAAATGTTTCCCTGGTTTCCCTTTGCCTTGAACCTAACAACCAGTCCTCCAGACCTGCCTCTTCTGCCCCTCCTTACAGCTCTGCCCTCCCCTCTTCCCAGTCGCCCTTTCTGTCTGCCCTTGAGCAAAGCTCTTCACCTCTGCAGGTTTTTCTACTTCCTCTGACCCATTTAAATCCTATTCTTCACATCTCAAAACAAAAGACATGTCCTAGGGGGGCTGCTCTCCCTAAATCCGCAAGCTAGGTCGCCCCTTAGTGTGGTATGCCACGGAGCAACCGATGGCATTTCCCGGATTTAAAATTACATATGCATTAGCATGATTATTTATTTTTGAGACTCCCTTGAGACTGAATGTTCCAGAAAGGCAAAGACCATGTTTGTTTTCCCTAATCCTGAATTCAATACAGAGTCTGACATAAAGGAGGCAAACAAACAAACAAACAAAAATTGTTAATTAAATACATAAAACTCCATCTCAGCCTCTACGTGCTCACCTAGCTCTTCACAGATTCTGAGCTAATTATAAAAGACATTTTTAAAATGGGTCTTTCCTTCTTAATATCAGGGTGGTTAATATACAAAATAAATAAAAACATGACAATAAGCTTCAGGTAAAATCGCCTTATGGGTTTCTCTCGCATTTTTCATACAATACAAACAAAAGCAAAAAGATAAAATTTAGCTGCTTGACTTATTCCCATGCTACTAGAAAAAAAATACATTGCCCCAGAGAGTTCATCTTTTTTATGTTTTTCCTTACTTAGTCACTAGATGTTTCCTGGGAGAATTCAAGCTGCTGTGCCCAGAAGCACTTTTTCTTGGTGCACAAGGATGCACAAAGCCAAAGTCAGAGACCGATCGCAGGAGCCCAAAGGAGAACTTTCTCCACCAACAGCCCCTGGAGCCGGGGAACCCCGTCAGCCCCACCCTACCCTTCCGACTGGTGGTGAGGCAGCCCCTGGAGCTCTGTCTTAAATATCTGTGCTGTGGGAACTTTCTGCAGAGGTCCCTGGATGGAATTATTGCTCAGCATTGCCTAAGCATACAGCTTAACTTCCTAAGTTTACGTATCATGTCTCGCTATGATTTATTTGAGAAACTGCCTGTTCTAAACGCTTACACCTGAAATTGAAATACTAAAGAGAAAGCATGCTCAAGTCATTTCCCAATAAGCAGATGGCAGATGGGCCCCATCGTACCCAGCCCTGGACTGTATGAAGCAACAGATTGTGCATCTTTTCACAAATCCTCAAATTAGAAATTTTATAGCATCGTGAATTGCAAGATGAAGTCTGTTTTCCTGAGAAGGAGGTTTTGTGCTGACCTGATGCCAGCCTCGAAGCCTCTGTCTCTTCAATGGGGTGCTTTGCAAATAAAATTGCTTTACAATCTATTTAATTAGCTATTGCTCACAACCATTCCAGCAATTCAGATGACGGTTATTTGTCTTTTATGATTGCATTAACTTGCTCAAAACATGCCCTGAACAATTTCTTGGTGTCTGATTTCACACTAGTTCAACAATGAGGACAGAGAGTGAACAAGGGAAGGGACCCATCTGTAGCAATATATCCCACTTTTTTTAGGATTGCATGGCCCTGCCACAGTATTAGTAATGAGACAGACATCTGGATGCATAGGACCTTGGCTTTGACTGCCTGCTAATCCCATCAATTAATAAGCAGAACATAGCAGTCTAAGGGCACCTGTCCAGGAGTCTCTCTTCTGGCAAGGAAGGAAACACACCTAGCCCAGCAGAGAGCAGGGAACCGAACTACATGCCGAAATGTGGGAAACCTCAGTTTCAGGGAGTAGCCTCTCTCAGCACATGACTCAGATATCTTTCTGCAGGCTCTTCAAGTTGAGAGACAACTAGAGGACCCAGAATACTTGCCAGTACATAAAATGTGGCACTTCTAGTCACTGGAATGGTATTCAGACGTTAAAAGCAATGAATAAAGTTGACAAGAATCAACGTGAAAAAAATCTCAGAAACAAATCATTGAATAAAAAATACAACTTCCAGAGCAACATATATAATATGATACCATTTGTGTAAAAAAAAATCATGTGCACGCACATGAAAATCATTTTATTTTCCAAGTATGCAAATATACATGTGTAAACAATGAAAAAGTGGTTTTTATGCATATCGATTTGAATCCTTTCAAGAAATATTTAGGGCTATTCTAAAGGAAAAAATGAATAAATATCTTAGGAAATCTATATTTTTTAAAGATTTCATTTATTTATTTACAGAGAGAAGGAAAAGGAGGGAGAGAAACATCGATGTGAGAGAGAAATACCAATATATTGATGAGTTGCCTCTCATACGACCCCTGACTGGGACCAAACCTGGAACCCAGGAATGTGCTGTGACCAGAAGTCAAGCCAACAACCTCTCACTTTACGGGAAAACATCCAACCAGCTGAGTCACATGGGTCAAGGCAGGAAAACTTTTTTTAAGATTTTATTTATTTTATTTTTAGACAGAGGGAAAGGGAGGGAGAAATAGAGGGAGAGAAAAAGATGTGTGGTTACCTCCCATGCGTCCCCTACTGGGGACCTGGACTGCAACCCAGGCATGTGCCCTGACTGGGGAACCAAACCAGCGACTCTTTTGTTCACAGGTCGAGGCTCAATCCACTGAACTACACCGGCCAGGGTGGAAAACTATTTTTTAATAATAGTTTAGAAATAAGTCAACTTGTTAAATGTTAACTTTTGTTCTGCATGTATATATCCAAATATATATAAAAACATATATAAATGTATATTTATATATACATATGATGCAGTATTTTTATATACTATATAATCTTTGTATAAACTAAAAGGATTTATACAATATTCATCAGAGATGTTGAACTCAAGGGAAGGGTTAAAGCTGACTGTCCAAAAAGTCATCCATACAATTAATGATTAATATAATTAGAAAAAGAAAAAATACAAAATGGCATAAAGTAAAACCAGCAACTAACATGTACTGAGTCCTTATTGTAAGTCAGGCAATCTTCTAAATGTTTTGTATGTTTCAATTATTTTTATCATCACACAACCCCATGAGGTAGGCACTATCATTATACCCATTTTGTAGAAGAGGTGAGAGGTGATCAATGCCCAGGGGTTAAGTTTTCTGCCCAAATGTATAGAAGATTGGAAGTGGGGAGGAGCCAAGGCTGAGACCCAGGCAGACTGTGTTTACCCACTGTGACTTGAATGACCCCTGAAACTCTGATCTGCTCTCTTGAAGATGGACTGTCCCATCATCTGTGTGCCTCCTGTATGTCCCCAACCGGGGACTGGCCCCACAACCCAGGCATGTGCCCTGGCTGGGAATCGAACTGGTGACCTTTTGGTTCACACTCCAGCACTCAACTCACCGAGCCACACCAACCAGGAAGAAAGTAAAGCACTGTTAACAAGATAGATAAAGGCTAGTCTTCCTAATATTCAGGGGGGCTAGCTTCTCCTAAAATCACTGATCAAAGTTCATAAACTATTTAATGTGTTCAAAACAAAAAAAACAATAACTTACTAATTTCTTTGTCCATTCAGTGCATTTCAAAACTTACTCTGAAGATATTGACTTGGTTTAAATATGTTTTTTTTTCTCAAGGGGAAGGTTGAAATTTATAAGATGCAGAGGCATAAATTTGAGTCTAATGCAAAATGCAGTTGTCTGACTCAAAGATGCAGACAAAATAGGGTTTCCCCCTGCCCCCCTCTTTTGAGAACATAGGTTTTAAATCAAAAGTCAAGTAGCTCCATGGTAAACATGAATCTATTCCTGGATCTCCCCAAACTTCAAAAAAATATGGCATAAATAAACTTAAAATAATCAAATATAAAAAGACAAAAAGAAGAGGAAAGATGACAACAGTGGATGAGAGACTGTAGCAAAAGTTTGGAAGAACAAGAGCAGATAGAGAACCCTGCTCAGGGTGTGGAGTTTCAGCCAGCGGCCCATAATACGGAGGCTGGATGAAAATCTGCACATTCATTTGGACTTCGAGGACCCTCTCCTGATCCACAAAGCCAGCCTCCCCCCCAGAGTCCAATGATCTAATTGTGAGAGAAAAAGAAGACTGTGCCAGTCTGAGAGACTGGTGATTCAGGTCCACCAAGAACAGTGAGGTAGGATGAAGTAGAGAGTAGCAACCAAGTCAAAACAGGACATGAAAATTAAAAAACTTTGGTGGGAAGCCAGTCCATTCCCCAGCCCAATGTTCCTAGGGCAGAATTTTTCCCTGGAAAAATGGAAGCTCCCCTGGACAAAGGTGTCCACGAACTGGCAAGTGTGGCACAACGGTTGTGCCTTCATGCAAAGCTAGCCTGCTGCCCGATGACCCTGCAGAGATGAACAAGCTCCACACAGGCACAGAGGGTTCTCCATACCCTTTTAACCTCATACTTTGATGTGAGCAGAAAACCAGGGGTCAGCAGACATTAGTGACAAGCCTGCAAACTGACATAAAGAGACTAACTCAAATAAACACGTACATACACAAAGCACAGGCCACTTCTGAAAGAAGCCAAAATGATTCGGGAAGCTGAAGAAAACTGCGAAAATAAACGAACATGCCCAGAGAGATAAGAGAAATATTGTAACAATAAAACATAAACAAATTGCTAAGAAAAGAGGCCAGTCAGAAAAGAAGTAACAGTTCCTAAAAGTCAAAAATAGCCAGAGAATAATGGTTAATAGAAAAGTTAGAAGTTAAAAAATGTTCCAGAATTTGGAGCAAAGGATAGAACATAAGATAAAAATGGTAACATTATATCAATCCAAGAAATCCAATAATAGGTGTTCCAGAGAAAGAAGAAATAGAACAAATTCTGAGGAAGAAATTATCAAAGAAGTAATAGCCCAGAACTGAAAGACATGAGTCTTCAAACTGGGGAAACACAACAGAAGGACTAAAATGCCTCACACCGAGGAACACCTCATAAAATTTTAGAAAACAAGGGACAAGAAGTTAAAGGAAAAAAGCAGGACACACACAATATTAATGATGAGCATGATTTCTGAACAGCAACACTGGAATCTGGGATCTGAAAGACAGTGGGAAAATACCTTTGAAATTCACAAAAGTTTCTTTTTTTTATTTCAGTGTAAGCTTCTAGAGCCAGTCTTCTCCTCTGTAACACCGTTACGATGTCAAAGGGAGTCAACATTCACAACCTCCCTAGAAGGGAACCTCGCCCCTAAAGATGCTCATTATACTAAGCGCATTTAAAAACTGGAGCGCCCTGGGAGTGAAATCTCTGCTGGAAGATGAGTGATGCGTTTAAGTATTTTGAACCTATTTCTACGGACATGGTGAGAGAAGTGTGGAAGAATCTGAAGATCTGTACACAGCACAGCCTGGCCCTGAACCCCACACTCTTCTGCCTCCCTGACATTCCCTCTCACTTGTCCAAAAGCAAGGTGGCCACGTGTGAGCCAAACAGGGATGCACTCGGAGGGAAAGGAAGCTGTTAATAATTATGTTACGATGACAGGATAAGCTAAAACTGTCCAAAGCAACTAACATGTGCAAATTGAGCTTTTGCTCTTCTCTCTTAAACTTGCTGTTTCTAAAATCTTACCCCATTTTCTAGTGAAATCTCATCCTTCCAGTTAGCGAAGGCCCGAAAGTAATCCTTGACTCCTCTTTCTAAAGCACCCTGCATCTAATCCATCAGTGACTCCTACCAACTTCTACCCTCAAATATGCCCCAAATCTCACCATTTCTCACGCTGGAGGCCACCTTGTTGTGGTGGCATCTAACCCCTTCCTTTCAGCCCTGCTCCCTTCCATCTAGCCTCATTCCAGCTGTGCCTGACCTCAAATCTTGTCACTCCCTCACTCATCACCCTCCAAATGCTCCCCTCTCTCAGGAAGCTGGAGGCCTTGGTGGGCACACGGTCCCACACCATCTATCCCCATGTCCTCTCCAGCCACATGGTCAGTGACTTACCCCGCCCGCTGTGCTTCCTCACTATTCTTGTTTCTCGAACACATCAAGCACTCCAGCCTAAGGGGCTTTGTGTTTTGTATTTTCTCTACCTGCAATCTCCACCCTCTGGCATCTTTGAGTCCCTCTTTTGCCTACCTCTATGTTTTGTGTGTGTTTCTTGATTCAAACAGCAAGTTCTTATTTTGACCATTCTTCCTACTCTATTGAAAATTGCTTCACTCTCTTCAACACTCCCTGGCCCTCTGGCCTGCTTCATTTTTTCACCTAAACACTATCACGTCTACAACTTACTATATATTTTGTTCACTGTGTTCTTCCCCCAACAAAATGTCAGTGCTGTAGGGGCAGTGAAATTTTACTATTTTGTTTACTGTTGGGTACCTACAGCTAGAACTGCACCTCATCAAATATTTATTGAATGAATAAAATAAGAATATAAACATGTTATTTAAAATATGAAGTCAATAGTGGAGCACGGAGCTAGAAGACTTGAAGGTGGTTGCTGTGGGGCAGCAGAGAGAAATAGGGTTGGACAGGGGGTGGCTGTTTTTATCACAAGCATTCGAGTATCAGCTTACTCTTAAAAAAACAGCTGTTAGTTTGTAAATGAACCTCATGAACAAAGGCAGATCCATTCTTGGCAGCCTAAACTTCTGGACTTTGTGTCAGCAATGCCAGGATGCTCTTCGATTTCTCACTCTGCCCTGAAAGCACTAAGATGTGCAGCCCCCGTCCTCTGACATCCGCAGAGACAACATGAAGTACACCTTCCCAGATTTGCCCATTGCTTTAATGTTGCCATCTCCCATGAAGCTCTCTGGACTGAAACTACTGGTACAGCTGCCTGGGTTATACCAGTGTGCTGCGGCTTCCCTGACAAAGTACCATAGACAAGGGTGGCTTAATGGACATAAATTATTTTCTTCACAATCCAAGATCAGACTTTCAGGGTTGATTTTTCCTGAGACCTCCTTCCTTGGCCTGTAGATGGTCATCTTCCTCCCTGGTCTTCCCTCTGTGTTTGTGTCCTAATCTATTCTTATAAGGACATCAGCCATATTGGATTAGGGCCCACACATATGGGCCCATGTTTTACCTTAACTTCCTCCCTAAAGGACCTGTCTCCAAATACAGGCACAATCTGAGGTACTGGGGGGTTAGAACTTCAACACAGAAATTTCAGCGCCGTAATACACAGCTACCCATTGAATGTTTTTCAGGTTCACACTGAAGAGATATGAAGAAGAGAAAGGGTGGGGAGTCAAGACTTCGTAGGGATTTCTCTTTTACAAAATGCCCTTAACTTATCAAAGCCCCTTAAAGAGACAGAGAAAATTCATTGCATGATTCAGAAAATTCTTCCCCAGTAACTTGAAAACACTCTTTTGTTGAGACTTCTGATCCAGAAAATAAAGTGTTACTGGTACAGGAATTCCAACAATATAATAATGTTAAATTGAATGTTAAAATGATCACCTCTTGTGGTGATCATGCAAGAATTGGACTAAACTGGAGATAAACCTGCAAATCAATGGTTTGCAACTGTCTGGGTACAACACTTTTATTTATTTACTTTTCTTTGCAAAGTAAAGTAAACTGGCATAACTAACAGCAGGTCTTTAAAATAAAATTTCACCAGGGCTTAGGCATTTATTTACTTTTTCCCCCACCCTTTTTATTCTGAATTTTCTCCTCAGACTATTTGGTTAGGTATAAAATTAAGGAAAACCAGTGAGGAGGCACTGCTTGCAAAAAGCACTGACAGGCCTAGGGTTGGGGAATAATGAAAATCAAACTTGGCAAAAAATAAATGGCTTTTCGGTATATTGAAAAGAGGATTGAATCCACCACAGACCGAGAAATCCCCTCATCAAATCCAATCTTGATTTTTACCTATGAACTGATTAAAGGCCTACCTGTCACTCAGCCATTTTATCTCCCAGGTTCAGTGGATGAGCAATTTTGCTGTAGTTTGTCAATTTGGTGTCAGTCCACCGAGACCAGAATATTATTCAAGGTGGTAAAAATAAAAAAAAGAGCCATTTATAAATAAATGCATTTTATATTGCTATTAGAAGATATTTAAATCATGTTCTAAAAGCTTCAAGATTTTGAAGAGATTACAGACTCCGGCAGCAATGCAAAGTTAATTATGACATCTCTGTACCGACACTTAACAAATCCATTTTATTTTTACAGACCTCAAATAAGGTGAAGCTTAATTTGAAAATATAGGTAACTTCCAGAGTTCAGAGACAAAATGTGACTACATCTTGGTATCCCTTAAGTGTCCTGAGAGTGAAATCAATTTGGAAAGCGTCTGCATGAGCATATAAATCACTTTGGAAAAAAAATAGTGGTTTTATGTTTTTCATTAGTACTGTATCTTTGAAAATATTCTTTCACATATCACTTATGTTTTATCATAATATTTATCTTTTGTTTGTTCTGCTGATACTGATATCTTGATTTATGGACACAGCTAGAAAAGCTGGACAAGCCAAATACCTTTCCATATTAAAGGCACTAAGTATGTAAAATCACTGGGTGAAGAAAATAGATTTACCCCCACCTGAATGCTGATAGTAGTATTGGTTTCATAAAACAGTGAAGAATATAACAATCTCCCAGGTCTCCTCTGTTGATGAGATATGATCAACATTTTATTTCGTTTGCTCATTTTTGTCTTCAACATAGCATTTATAAATGGTCACCTTATTTTTAAAAAGTTATTATAAAATGAGAAATATTTATAGAAGCTTCCATTAGGAAAGAAATTTATACCCATAACATTAACATTTGTTTTCTTTGCATTGTGGAGGGCTCCCTCAAGCCCAATCTCTTCGTTATGTTCCCGAGATACGGTGCAGAATTCTCACATGGGCCTCTACGTAATGCCCACTAGTGCTATCTGTCAATGCAATAGAAAGTGGTCTCCCCAAAATAGTATCACTTGGCATTCACTAATGTAACTGAATATCCAGGCTTGAATTTAGAAAAGCATATTCTATTTAAATGAATTCTCCTCCTTGGGATTTTCACTTTGGAGGAATAAATGTACCTTATTTTTACCTTGAGGATTAGTAAAGTGACTCAGTACTAATCATCATCGCCTACATGGTCACCATATGCCAGCCACCCTGCACTTGTTGCACATGCTAAACCTACTGTAGACCCATTTTCCAGACGAGAAACTGAGTGTAACCCTCAGGGATGTTTTGGCTAAGCTTGAGGAAAACTTGGCTGCTATGGCAGACTCAAATGTATTTTATTGTTCTTCACATAAAAAGCAGTGAAAAGGTAATACAGTCCAGAACTGGTTCAGTGGCTCAACAGCATCATCAAGAGCAGTCTCTTTCTCCCTTGCCTCCTCAGCATGCTGGACTAGTACTTCAGTGTTGCTCCTAGAGGGTGGTGGCAGGGGTTGGCATCCATTTGCTGATTATATCAGGAAAGGCTGATCAGGGACACAGGTCTTCACAGGTGTTTTAAACAGAAAAGAGATTTTAGTCCAAGGAGTTCGGTACTTATGGAATCATTGGGAGGGTGGCCTGGAGGAGCAGAAGCCTCCGTAGGTCATTGCTGATTCTGGGTTTGCCGCCAGCTTTGGGGGTCAGGAAGCTACAGGAACCACAGAAAAACACTAACTGTGATGGTACTGTTCAGCGCCAGTGCAGATGATTCTTAAAAATATACAGGTAGGGTCTGATACAAATAACGCCCCTTTTTATTAAAAAAAACTTTCATTACAAAATCATAAGCATGTAATTCTGTAGCATAACAATATCACACCCAAGCACACCATGTGACATTTTAGGTGAAATGTTCAAATTAAAACTATAAATTATTACACCCATATTATTACCCTACCAACCACACTCACGCAGGCCTTATTTTTACCGGACCATGTATGTGACAAGAAACCATTGCAAAAATTTCTTCTCTGCTGAAACTCATGTATCTGTTCACTGGTTGTCAACGGACCAATAAAACAGCTTCTGTTTTCATCTACTTTCCAAATCTCAGGTGAGCGCTGACCCTACACTGAAACCCTGGGGGCAGGGATCCTGAGAAAGGGAGTTTCCAGGCTGCCAGCGCCTGTAAGTACAAGAAGGGCAAGGAAGGGGGAAAACGGCACTGAGTTAACAACAGACGACTCAGCACAAGGCTCCGAGGAGAAGGAAGGGCAGGCAGGCTCCAGCAAGGACTTTCACCCTCAGGATCCAGCAAGGAACGGTGTTTGCTTATATTTCATTGTCTAGAATCAGGTCACCTTGTGCACTTTGTCTGCAAGGAAAGCAGGGAGAATGTGCATTTAACTTTTCTTGCCGTTTGGTGGATGCAAGAAAGTATCTCATGAACAATCTCAAAAGACAGACGGTAGATTGAGATGGTACAGATATGATTTTTTAAATTAACAAAGAACTTTTAAAAATATAAACAAGAGAAAAGCAAGAATCAGGAGTCATGATTTAAGAATGGGCAACTATAAATGACAAGTTACAGGAAAGGATGTCCATAGAGGGCACAAAAGCATGTGCAAGAAATCCTCAATGTTATAAATAATCAGAAAATTGTGAATTTTAAGATAAATTATACTGTAATGGGAGTATAGACTTGTGTAGCTATTCTAGGTGGCAGTCTGACAGTACTTGGTTAAAGTAAGTATAGATTACCCTTTGACTCAGAAATTCTACTCCCAAGTGGATATTTCAAGACAATTATCAAGCCAGTGCTCAGATGAACAGGTAGGAATGTGGTTGTGACAGCCCTGTTAATGGTAGTGGGAGTTGGAGGCAATGAGTAGGTAAAACACGGTGCATAGATACCATGGTGGACCAAGATGCAGTTAGAAGTAAGACAGATGAATTCATCCAACATAGTGTAAAGTGGAAAATTAGTGAAAAAGAGAATGACATCGATAACTCAATGCTGCTTGTAAAAACTAAAAATACATGCAAGGAAAATATAACACATACTTAATAATAATGCATTAGAATAAACAGCTATGGTGAGGAAAATAGAGTAAGGAATGGAGAAAAAGAATGATTAAATAAATACAATATGAAAAGGTTCTTGCTTGGCCCAGTGATGACGATAATGTACCATGAACTGAGGGTGATATGACTGATTTAACTCTGGGAAGATTAGGTTAATGGAAAGTACCAAATAGTCAATTGATTTGAAAAAATAAATTGTGCCTGTGTTTGTGTGTATTACAAACAGTAACAGCCACTCATGCCCTCCCCTGGAAATGTGTCACCTCAGGTAGTCTACCGCACAGGTCCTGAGAGTTGTCTATATCAGTGGTCCCCAACCTTTTTAGCCTCAGAGACCGGTTTCATGAAAGACAATTTTTCCAAGGACCAAGGTTGGGGGGATGGTCTTGGGAAGATTCAAGCACATTACATTCAAGTTCACCTCCCGCTGTGCAGCCCAGTTCCTAACAGGCCCAGATTGGTACCAGTCCAAGGCGCGGAGGTTGGGGACCTCTAGTCTATATATAAACCTATTTTGGTTCACATGACTCCTTTCAAAACAAGCCCCCTCCACAAGGGCATGCCAGTAAACACGGAAGTCAGTTGCAATCCTTCCTCAGAGACATCTCCAAGGGTTTGCGGTAGACAGCACGGCACAGTGAAAGATCAATGGACCAGGACAGGAGCTAGACACTTTGTGGGTAACATTCCCTTCTTTGTAAGAAATAATTAAGCGGTTCTTATCAGGTAGTGAGTGAAGTATTCAAAACTCTATCAGTCACAAGGATTTGTCTACGAAGTCTTTCTGATTTTCCAAGAGTGTGTTAAGAGATACTCAGACATTATCTACTTAGGTTTCTCAGCCCTCTGCTTGTGAGGTTTCTTCCTTATTATTTCAGAAACCTAGACAGGGACCCTTTCCATTGCTCTCAACCAGGAGGGGAGGAAAGAGAAATCTGTCAAACCTGTGGACCACCCCATTCATTGCTTCCCTGGAGAGTAAGTGGAAACGGACCCCCTCTTTTATTTCAGGGGTGACTGGCAGTGATGACATCCAAGAGTAACTGCTCTTTTCTCATTTTGGATGCTGAGAGGTGGGTGTCCTCTCTTCTCAGACAGAAATATTCAATGTGACCAGCATGCATAATTTATCATGGCATAAGACAAGATAGAAATGTTTTGCCGAGCATGCCCAGCCTTTAACCCCTCCCCTTTCTGGTACACATAGGGAATCTCTGGGGAATCTGAGGCCAGTCCTGGTGGCAGGTACTCTCCTGGCAGCAGTTTGCCAAGCTCGTCTTTTTCAGATAAAGGAGTGATTGCCACCTGACGAAAGGACAACAGGAACAAGATTTTCCAAGCAACTCCCTGAAACTTAGTGGCTGTGTGAGTTTGAAAAAGCTATTTAACATCTTTAAATGTCTGTTTACTCTAAACAAATTTGACATATGTCTCAGCACAAATAGTTGCTGTGAGAGTAAACCAAGGCACTGGGGAAATGAGGCCCAGTAGCTACAGTATTTGTAGCCCCTGGAGCACTTGCTTCTGAGCCACACTCAGGTGTTACTCCCCGAGGTTACGCCATTCATGGGACTAGTGTGGAAAGTGCACTGCCTTGGTAAAAGGGGGCAAAAATCCACTCAGATGCAGTGATTATAACCTATGTGTCATGTAGCCTCTTTTCAAATAGCAAAATCCACATTCAATATCATCATCTTCGTATTACACTGAAGCCATGTTATAGACCAATATTATATATGCAAATGCAGCTAAACGTTTGCTCTTTTTTGTACCTTAAAAATTAATCTAAAATTGCATCTTGCTGTTGTCCTTTTATTTATGAAATATTCTCATAAATATTACTAAGAAGCTGTAGACACACACTCAGACGTTTAGAAGTGCGTTGTTTCTCATGGTCGGTTTAATAGTACCCGAGAGTGGTTTTGACTGTTCATGATGCTTTCCCCATATACTGAATTGAGAACCTAATTTCTAATTCAGCCTCCACTGAACTAGTTCTAGTCACAAGAGTGGTCTCTGAGTCCAGTGGCCTGGGCTGGAATCCTAACTCCAGGCCACACTGTGTAATACCAGGCAAGCTGTCTAACCTTTCTGAGCCTCAGGTCCATCATGTAAAAAAGTGATTAACACAATGCCTGGCAACTTGTAAACACTCAATAAATATTGGCTGCGGCTGCTGTCACTGCTGCTATTATTATTATTATCATCACTGTTACTCACTAATCTCCCCCCAGTAATATTTACATCATTCCAAACATCTTCTTGGAATCTCTAACCATGTTTACCCAAAGCATGTTGCTTTCCTCTTCCAACTCATTGTCAGTAGCTACTTTTTCCAAGTTCTTTAATGATGAGACATATTAAAATTAAAAGAATTGTTCTTTAAGTATTCTGACCTGGCCACTGAATTGGAAGACTTAAGAAGAGAATAACAAAAAGCAAAACCCTCCCTGTGTCCTCATTTTCACTTTGATGTGCCACAAATAAAAAATGAGCTGACAGTCCTAAAATATGAAGACACCATATTGTTGTCACTCTGCATCCTGGCACATCTGATCCCCCTCATGCTGCTCGAGCTGTTGAAGCCTTTGAAGTTAGAAAATACCACCGCCTGATCTTCCAGCACTGATAATTAAGACACAGTGTGGCAAATCAAAAGAGACAGGCCACCTAGTATCTACATTCCCTTCCCAAGCAGCAGAGGGAGGGGGAAAAAAAGGAGCACGAGGAGGAGGAGGAGGAGGAGGAGGAGGAGGAGGAGGAGGAGGAGGAGGAAAAGAGCAAACTTCAAGCCGTGACTCATAAATCAATTGGTTCTGCCTTTCGGTAGGAAAAGACCAGCGACTTCTACATAACAACTCAATCCCATCTTGCAACCCCAAAACAATTTTTCTTTATGGTTTATGATCTTTGAGTTTCTTTTCCTTAAGACTAATTTTTCTTCTAAGGAGAGAGAGGAATGCCATCTCTTAAAAAAATCTTATCATTTGTCTTCTTGTGGGGGAAAATGGATGCACTTTTATGGCTTTCTTCTTTGTCATAAGCAATTGCTGTTTTGTCATAAATTTAAAACAGGTTGTGCTTCTGAAGCCCCATTCAAATCTGAGCAGGGGACATGTGGGATATAAAGGTTTATTAGTATAAATGGATAAATAATGAATGTTGAGTCTCGGGAACCTTGTGTTCCAGCTAGTTGGCTCCAATAACATGTCATAATATATTTTTTTAAATTCCACTAGGCAATATCTTCACAAAGATAAATTGATCTAAACTCTAATTGGAAAGGCATAGAAAGCATATTGCCATGTCATTTCTTTACAATAAATAATTTGGGTTTATGAATTCAACTGTGATTTATTTGTAAGTATATCATAATCATCAAAAAGGGTGACAGACTTTTAAAAAAAACTCACTGTTGAATACATTCAGAATTAAAACCTGTTTAATCCATAGAAGATCTGTCTGAACATTATCCCAAGTGATATTTGCCCATTCTCCTTCTGGTCTCTGACCTTTCTTTTTCTACTGCAATATTGTTCAAATGAAGAGATTCAGCACGAATTACATAGTGTTGCAAAGAAGACCCAGCGTGTTCTTTAGAGTCAAAGGAAAATCTAACTTGACAAATAAAATTAAATTCCACCTCCTGTTTTCAAAGAAAAAATTTCAAGAATGTCAAGATAACAGTTTTCAAATTTCAGGTTATTCAGATTATGAAACTATCAACCAACTGTTAAAATCATAAGAAGAAGTATGTTTTAAAAATATGTATTAGGCATGAATTGGGTAGGATTGAAAAATCACCCAATTGTTTTCATAATTTCCTTGTGGCAGATACAGGATTAGCAAAAGGCAAAGGAGAACTCCTAGGATGTGAAACAACGTGGAATTGTTTAGAGTCCTGAGATGCTAGTTGAGCAAAGAGGAGGGTGGGTAGGTGCGGGTGGGACAGAAGGAAGAAAAGGGAAACAACGTAGGAATCAATAAGCTCCCAGGAGTCAACGTGTATGTGGACAAAAGCCGTGATTTAACATGTGGTCTGACTAGTTTGTGCGTCATGTAAGACTTGAATGTATTTAATCATGAAAGGGAGATGATTGAAGAATTCCAGGCCTTAAATGGATTCCAGACCTTCATTGTCTATACATCTTCATATTTGGTAAAGGAGAGAATGTCAGATGCAGCTCTCGGGACACCTTAACCCAAAAGAATCGTTTGGTGGTAGTGGTCATGGCCCTTCTGCGGAGGTTACCAGAGTAACTTGGAGGCTGGGCTGGGTAGATTGCTAGTATTGCAATCACCATTGTTCACTTAACATTGCTATAGCCCCTTACGGTTTATAATTTATATATTTATATATGTAATCTGATTAGACCTTCCCAGAAGTCTCTGAAGATGGTAATATTATTATCGAATCATTACAAGCGATCCAAGGACCAAAGGGCTTAATGATGTGCGAAAGATGACACAGGTACCAGTGACAGACCCTGAAATAGATCCCAGTCCCTGTGGTATCCAATCCCATATTTTCAGACAAACGGCATAGCCTTTGGGGAAAAAATCACTCATGAGAGAAGCTGTGAAAAGAGGTAACTTGGTTTAGTGGAAGGAAGATGTGAAAGGAGGATAGACAAATTATTAAGAGAAAATGCTATAATTCCTTTAACAATCACTTGCATGGCACTTGGTATGTTCCAGGTAGCCTTAGTTAGGTACATTATAAATATTGAATCACTGTTGCTCATAAAAACCACATAAGTAAGACAGGCACTATTAGTAACAATCCCACTTTCGAGATGCAAACACTGAGACCTGAAGAGGTTATATAACCTGCCCAAGGATCTAACAACCTGGCTAGAGTCCATGGTTCTAACCAGAGGTGCTTGCTCCCTCCGTGGGTGATGGCTTGATTGTTGGAAGGATTAAATGAAGTTATATAAATCAAGTGTGTAGTTCAGCCCTTGGAAAATGGTATTTAGAAGAACTTAAGTAGATAATGAACCACATGGAGAAGACAGCTGCCAGACTTTTCTGTCTCAAATACAGAACACAAACTATGATGTTACACTATAAGAGGGAGTTGTGAAAAGTGAAAAGCGTGATGAGAGGTTTTAAAGACCATCTTCCACACAGGAGGTTTCTTGGATGCATTAGTTAGCTAGCCTGTGTCTGTGTCTTTTACCCAGACTCTGGCCTTCTGCTGTGCTTGGCACATTTCATGTTGAGATCAGATTGCCTGGGCATTCTTTCTCCTCTCAGTTTCCAGTTCATCGTTACTTTAATCCAAACCTAGAACTAGTTTGCCCAGTGTCCTGAAATAATTCCACAGTTCAAACTTTACCAAGTTGCCAGACCCTGAAGATACAAAGATGAGGAGTCTACATTTTCATCTCTCAAGCAATGGACTTCCTAGAAAATGATTACAGACATGAAAATCAGTAATAATCACCACATCATCTATAAGGGCAAAAAAAAATCAAAGTTTGCCCAAGGAACAGAGGAAGCACATAAAAGGATACTGCTTTTGTCTTGGGACAGATTTCCTCTTAGAGGTAAATTTAACGAAGCTTGAAAGGGAAAGAAGATGGGTGTGGAAAGGCATGTAGATAAGAGACAGTCCAAGCAAATCACATGGGCTGGTCGAAGTGGGGTGTGCTGGAGGCATGATTTGTTATCGCTCAAAAAATAAGTTCGAGGAGGAGGCTGAGGAAACAGGAAGAGTATGGAGGCATGAGGAGGTTAGGCAGGTGTTCTGTCATGAAGGCTGTGTGCACCACGGGAAGCCCCATGGGAGAGGGAATAGGAAGGGATAAGGAGATCAGATCTGTATTTTAGATCATAACTGTCCTGAAAGCATGGTTGAAAAATTCAAGGAGGAATAAATTAAATGCAGAAGTCTATTTCTAGGTGAGAAATGTTGAGAGCTTGACCCAAGGCAGGGTTAGTAGGAGATGAGGAAAACAGAAGATAAGTTTGCAAGTTAAACAAGGAAGACAAATTGAAAGAAATATTGTAGCGGGGACTGACTCTTTGATCCCTGACATAATGACTCTTTTTGTGGGGTCACTTTTGCAGATAGCAAATACAGGAGGGAGAAGAGGTTTGGGAATGAAGGGGAGGTGATAGATAATAAGACTTTTGGACAGGCTGAGTTTAAAGTGCCTATGAGGCATTCAACTAGAGATGTCTAGTAGGCAGTGAGTGGAAAATACGAGCAGATCATAGGCATTCAAAATTAATTTCCCTTGATGCATTTATGTCTCCTAAGGTGCCAGTTGTTTTGGATATATTTATCCTACTGAATACACAGGACTCCAGTGATTCTTTTCCATGTTTATCACATGTGCTCACCCTACAGGGTCTCTTCTTATTGGCTTCCAGATCAATATCGCCAATGCCAGAACATTGGAAGATGACAGGCAATAGAAGTTGGATTATCAGTTTCTTAATTACTCCCTGCAGTGTTGCTATGGACTGGTATCCTTCAACCCAATGTCACAATTTTTGTTAGTTGACCCCTCAGTAATCCTCTCTCTCTCTCTCTCTCTCTCTCTCTCTCTCTCTCTAGTTGCCACTCTTGTTCTTTCTCTTCTTGTCCCTTCAGACCTAGCTGTGGTAACCCCATTTCCATTCCTTGTGTACCTCAACCATTTCCTTGGAGCTTCTCTATGCTGTGATCATACTGTCATAAAATGTCCCTCTATTAAGCTCTCCTTGAATACTCCACTTGAGGGCATCAGCTTGTTCTCGACAAAACAGACTGTTAAACTTGGTCTTAAGATGTCACAGTCTCCTAGTTTTCCTCCTATTTCATTGTCCATCCATCTTACCATCCTCTGCTGGCTTCACCTCGTCTTCCTAACATTTAAATTCTAGAGTGCCCTGGGACTCACTTCTCAGATTTGCCCTTTTCCTTGTCTGCATGACCTCATCCAGATGACTTCAAACACTGTCTACATGGTAACCATCTCTAACCTTTCCCACTGAGTGCCAAACTCAGCTATGCACTTGAAAGGGTAAAAGTCAAATCAAACTTAATTTGTCCAAATCTTGTCCCTGCCCCCACAAACCCCTTCTGCCTTGATCAGTTCCATCTCATCAGCAGCACTGCTCTTCATACAGTTGCTCAGACCAAAGTTCTGGGAGTCACCTTGAACCCGTCTTTGCTGCCTACCCTGCCAATAATCCAGTCACAAATACTGTTAACTCTGCCATCGGGGTATACCATGAAACCAACAACTTCTCACTCCTGCACCGTGAATGTCATAGGGCACACCTCCTTCATCCCTCTCCTAGCTACCTAATGATCTCCCACCAGATCTTCATGCTTTTACCCTCTTCCACACCGAAGCCAGAGTGGGCCCCCTTCAAGCCCAAATGAGAGCTTGCCACTCACCCATTCACATGCTTTCAAAAATTTCCTGTGGCAAACTGAATGAAATTTAAACATTTCCCCATTTTAAGCTCTCTGTCTTCTAGCCTCTGTCCAGCTCTCCCATTTCTTTCTTCTCTTCTAGCCACTTTGCGTTTCTCACAGTCCAACACAGCAGCCACTGGCTACATTGGCCCACTGATCACTTGAACTGTGGCTACTAAGATTGAGGAACTGAATGTCTCATTTCATTTAAGTTTCATTAATTTAAATTTAAATTTTAAAACAGACACTGGTAATTTAAGTACCAGAAAACCCATGTTTGTAAGTAACATGGATATATTAATCTTCCTTATCAATTATAAATTTTATAAAGTCAAAATGTAAATCAGTTCTTTCCAATGAAAATTTAGCTTCTAAGTTGAGACATGATTTATGTATAAAACACACACCCGGTTTTGAAAAAAATTTTGAATGAAAAGAATGAAAAATGTTGTATTCATAATTTTGATATTGATTACATGTTTAAATGATAAAACATAGTAAGATCAATTTTATTTTCCCTGACCACACTATCTAAAATAGCCTCTAGCCTCTCTGTCTTATACTGCTTTAATTTTCCTACATAGCTCTCATCACTGCATCTATTTGCTTATTCCCTGACTCCCACGCTGGAGAGTAGGCCTCATGAGAGCAGGGACATTTTTCTTGTTCAGTGCTTGATTCCCAAGGCCTAGAAAGAAAATCATATATATGGGCACCTCCTCAATATTTGTTGAAGTATATGAATGAATGAAAGAAGAAAGAAAGAAAGAAAGAAAGAAAGAAAGAAAGAAAGAAAGAAAGAAAGAAAGAAAGAAAGAAAGAAGAAAGAAAGAAAGAAAGAAAGAAAGAAAGAAAGAAAGAAAGAAAGAAAGAAAGAAAGAAAGAAAGAAAGAAAGAAAGAAAGAGAAAGAAAGAAAGAAACCACCAGCACTCAACTGTGGCATAACATGGGCGATTTCTGTTTGTAAACCCTTTGACTCTTTTGTAATCCAGCATTTAAACATCTCTACCATGCTGGAACGTCAGTGAGCATGAAACATTCATCTCATTGGAACCCAGGGCCCTAAGATTTCAAAGGCATGGGAGTCTTCAAAAGGGAAAATAATACATGCTAGATATAAACATGAAGTCTTCCAAAATGCTTTTTGCTCAGGATGCCTTAAAATTGCATCTGAACTGTTTTTGCAATTAAGCACCAAAGATTTCCTCAATTTTCAAAAGTCAGTAGCAGGTAATTCAAACAAGAAAGGAAATTAGAGTAGTATAAACATATTCTAGGCTATCTCCAATATGAAATATATAGAAAACTTATAATTTGTATACTGTTGGGAATCACTGTGAATTTTTGACTTAGATTTTAAACAGAAATATCACTTCAGGTACTAAGACGATCCTCTTTTTTCTAATGTGAAGTTGTATATATATTTAGCATGAAAGTCAGGGGATTTTAAATTTTTCTCTCAAATAGCATCAATTTACGCTCTCTAAACAGCAAAGATTGAGCTAACAATAGCACTACTGCAAATGTCAAAGAACACGCTTCTACTCACAGCTTAGGAATTTCAAAATTGAAGGTAAGGTAAACGCATCAACATAGCAAAGTGGAAATAAAATTCATTTTTATCTTGCCTTCTACAAGTTGCATAACTTTCTGTAATTGTAAGGTTATCATCGTGGGTAAGTGTGAAAGATTTTACCAAACTCAGGCAATAAATCTTCAGTGGTGGGAGGAAAGGGTGAGGGAGGAGAAGGTCTCCTTCCGGAAGGCCACAACAATGAGAGTGTGTGAGGACAGCTTCCAGCCTAGCTCATGGCCAGAGTCTAAAATTGTCTCTGAATGACTGACGATTAGCTTCTTTTTTGTGGACATGGGGTAATGAGTCCAGGAGGGGATGGGGGTGGAGAATCACATTAACCATCATTTCTTGTCCCCAGCCTGCCAGGCATGATGATATTGCTGGGTTATTTTGCTCATCTGCCTCCTGATTGGCTATGAGTTAATAAAGTGGGTTAAACTTTTGTGACTAAGGGGATACACGCTCATTTTATGTCAAGTTTGGGGGGATGGTTTTTTGCACATTTCCAGTCACTAGAGACAAATATTTATGACCTTTGTCCGAAGGTCTGAGTCACTTTTAAGCTCTTTACTGTATTAGAGATAGAATTAGTGGGTTTGGTGAATATAATTGGTGAGAGGTTATAATTTTACCACTTACCCCAACTGTCAGGCCTGTGGAGATAGAAGAATCACAGAAGATGAGCTTCAGGAAACAGACTTGCTGAGACTTGCCCTGGTGTTTAGCAACGGTAACACCGATGCTGGGTTCAGATGATGTTGGGCAGAGGCTGCCAATCTGTAAATAGCCCTGGATTGTCTCATACCCTCTTAAAAATTTACATTCTAGGGTCTGCTTTCAGGCGATACAAGCATTGAGGAACATGAAGTCCATTTAATGTCAACCCACTGAGATATGCATGAATTTGAGGCATCTGGCATGCTTCAAATGGCAATCCTTTGTAGATAGCCTTTCAAATCAAAAGGTTGTTTATTTGGAAATGCAAAAAAAGAAAAAATATATTTGAAAGTGTTTTTTGATCCCTCAAGGTTCATTTTCATTTTCTTCATTCCTTTCTACCTGGAAATTGCTTTGTAACCCATTTTTCACAATTATTCTGTTCTTGTCCTGTGAAATCCTAAGCCGGGATGTGTACCTCATACATAAACTGATATGATAGTGGTTAAATCTGACAACACTTTCTCTCCCCAAGAAAATATTCATAACCGTTTCCTATGCCAGTGATTCATTTCAATCCTGATATCAAATAGCTTTTGCTTTACACCTCTGGCTGTCAAATGCATGTGCTGGTCTTCCTCTAAATTTAAAATCCAGTCAGGGGAATGAAGGAGATAACACCTCTTTTATTACACTTTGGGAAAACAATAAAAGTCATTTTGGATATTGAAATATCTCATAAAGCACCTGGGTATATTTTGCTCTGTGCTAAGAAAATTGCAGACAATATATTCAAAGAAATAGATGTCTACTAAATACAGTGAAAGCTTTGATACCTCCACAGTCACCAACAAGTTTGCAGCCATTACATTGAATCAGCAAACTACAAATAAATAAGCACAAAGAAAACTTATTGCCTAGAAAAGAATGTCCGACTTGTTTTGTCATTAGTTACTTAAAACTCTCTACAAATACAGCTTATCTGAACCCAAACTCCAGAACAGAGATCGGACAGGTACTGAAACCAAGGCCCAGGCCTGTGTCTCTCTCTCATACACTTCAGTCAGAGCAGGCAGCACTTAGAGAAACCTCACAGATGCAAAGTAAACTTACCGATGTTATGCCGTTTGTTTGAGAGCTGCCCTTCAATACAGAGAGATCTAGTTCAAGACTGCTCAAACTATAATGGGTATATAAATCATCTGGGATCTTGATAGAATGCAGACGCTAATTTAGTAGGTCTAGGGCAGAGCCCGGGAACCTGCGTTTCTAACCGTCCCCAAATGAGGGCAATGCTGTCGATCTAGGGGCCACGCGTCAATAACAGTGGTGGTCCACTTGGCTCCTATTTTCTCTTAGAACTCAAAAAACCCCAGTTACAATTCTCACTCTTCCAGGAATTCACTGTATAGTCACAGGAAAATTGTCAGGCCGATCAGTGCCTGTTTCTCATCTGTGAGGAGGAGGAGGTACAAAGGCTAAGGAGACCACGTTGATATGAAACCTTGAAGAGAATTAAAGATGTCCTGTGAACATGTTTGGCTCCCTAAACATGCTCCAGGGCATGAAAAACATTAGAAAAGTGGCTAAATGAGTCTTAAAAGCTGAGAATCAAAAGTACAACAAACAAATGAACCCTATTGCAAGGCAGAACCACAAGCAAAAGAATAAGAAGTGTGAGTGAAAGACAACAAAAAGCAAAGAACCACAAAAAGAGCCATTTGGAGGAAAGTCAGACTTCGGGACAGAGAAATAGAGGATAATGTGAAAATACTATATTCTTTAATATTTAAAGAATTGCAGCCACAGAGATTTACAAAGAACAGATCCTTGGAGAGAGGTGAAAAAAAAGATGATGTAACATTTTTTTTTTTAAATGAGAAAAATTTTGGATGAAATGCAACAAATTATTTGAAGGAGACAGTAAAAGAAACAAATCACCCCTTTCCCCAAAATGCTGGATAAGTTTTTAATGAAACTTTTTTGTTGGTCTTTTGACATTTTTTAAGTACCTGGGCCACACAAAAGTAGCACAACTTTCAGTCACTGTTCAGCTGTGTAATTCTACCAATGTGAGATGAATTGGGTTGTCAGGAAACTCCAAACGCACTAGAGGTTAACATTGAGACCTCTGTATTGGACCCTTCGAGGGCAGTCTGCCTCATTATCCTCAAACCCTGCTTGAGACATGGAACAACTAGCAGAACTTGGGGTTGAGAGGGGGTCAGAAAGAAAGGATGGAGAGCAAACAACGTTTTTTATTCATTTTCTTTATAAGTCACTAATTAATTAAACTCCCATATCAGCAAAGCTGGATAATCCTGCCTATCAGGATTAACTGTCATTTATAGTGGTAGCATTCTTGAACTTTTCCGAGGTTGAAACTACTGACGATTAACTTCTGGGAATACCCATGGTAACTATTTCAGACCTGTGAACTATCACACCTTTTCAGTGTCAACAGACACCCACAGCAAGCGAATACCTCTTCAAAAGGCTGTAAGATTGCATTTCTTTTATGAAGTGACCATTCTAGCCATCCAATGGTAATGCTCTCTCTGCGCTGGCCAAGGGCCGTGGCTGACTTCCTTCCAGATAAAGACACTATCTGCCTGAGACTAACACTCCCTTTAAAGCAGCTGTTGCTGCACCAGAGGTTGACTCTGAAATCTATCTGGCAATTTTGACACATCTACAGATGGAAGTAATGGGGCACATTTAAAAGGTTTCCAACCCAAGCAGTGCCAGTTAGAGCATTTGCCACACGATCAGTTATACAAAAGGGTAGAGGAGACATAACCTTGCTCCCAGATAAAGACAGCAGGTCCAGGACAGTAACCTGGCCCTCCGCATTCACCAAGATTCACTCAAGATTCTACTGCTATACTCACAGGCTTTTATCTCTCTGACAACCAAACCCAAGAGGTTTGCCAAAATAGAATTCCAGTGTAGGGGAAAAGAAGCTAAAGAATTATGCATTAATAACACCTTTACCCACAGGCAGAACATATTTTCATCTGCACACATCAGGAACCAGAGATCTTAGGTTATTAAAGGTGAGAGGGGCTAACAGTCTTTGGGATGGGTCCCTTGGGATGCTCATTTGCATAATGAAGCTAATACATAGCAACGCCGTTCAGCAGTTCTTTGGGATCAGCTACTTGTAGTCACACAGGGTATTTTTAATTCACTAACTAAATTACTTTGTGGAAGAGTTGTTGGTTGCTAATATCAAAGCTATGTCTACAAATAATTCACGACTATATTTACCAACGGTGAAGAAGCCTAATAGATAAAGACATATGGTTTAATTAATCTGTGTTTGGGAAAATCCCACATTAATGCATAGATGAAAATCCCCTTTCCTAAAGGTTTAAACCCCACTGAGTTATCTGGATAACCTAAACTCAAGTCAGGGCCTCCGCCTTGCTCTGGACACCCAAAGCCAGGATGCCAAGATCAGGGAGCACCTTCTACCTGGAGTTATCCTGTATCAAGGGAAAGAAAAAGCGAGAACTTCTGGCCATGATCTTATTTTCATAGTTAGTCGTTAGAGAGCCACTTATTCCTATTTTTAATGATGGTTACATGTCAATATATATTTGTCCAAACCGGTAGGAAGTATACCACCGGGGTGAACCCTTCAGTGAGCTATGGACTTTGGATAATTACGGTGTGTCCATGTAGGTTCATAGGTGGTAACAGCTGGTAGCTGAATTATCACATCTGCGGGGAGGTCTTGATGCAAAAGCAGTGCTTTGGTTTCTCCAGTGCTTTGCTTTTTCTATGCTTGTTTGTTCTGTAGAAATTGGTATGAGTCTGTATCAATCCGCATCAACATAGCTCTACAAACAACAAAAATGTATTGAGTATGTATGTGGTGCCATTCAATGTGTTAGGAGATAAGTGTAAGATCAGCAAAGAGGGGGTTTTCTTCCCCAGGGATCTCTGCATCTCCTCGACTCCCTTTGAAATGCCCACATCAAAACCAAGCAACTATTCCATCAGTTGTTAACTAGAGATGAGTTACTTTAACTCTTCTTCTATTAAACCTAACTGTGGCTTCTTTTGTTTTCATGATAGCTTGCTAACCCAACACATCTTATCTTTCAACTGAAAATTTGGGAAACCAGGGTAACAGTAAAGTAGCCATCATTTCCTATGCTGAGCTTCAGGTGAGCACAACTAAAATCATATTGATGCTGCAGAAAAGAGAAAAAGAATATAGGAAAACTGGGAAGTTTTAGAGAGTTAGTCCCAAGATGAGAGAAAAAGGGTTTAGAAAAGGAGTAGGAATCTGTTAGAATAAGCGTGGTCCATCTAGTGGTGGAGCCACTTAGAACCCAAAATGAAGAAACTTGACAGGCAGAGATGAACTATGTTAAAATATTATAATTCTCCCTCCCTTTGAATGTAAGATGAACTTTGTGGCTTGCTTCCAACAAACAGAGTGAGGAAAGGGGAAAACAGTAAATTTATACTGGAAAAGCCTGGCAAACACAACCTTAACCAAGTGATTAAGCTTCACATTATCGGTGATAAGTCATGTCGACATCACATGCCCCTGATGTATCATGAGAAGGGCATTTCGCCTCTGGGACATTGTCCCATAAACCTGCAACTCTAGTCTGATCATGAGAAAAATATCAGGTAAACACAAACTGAGGGCCATTCTACAAAATACTTGATGAGTGCTCTTCAAAGCTGTCAAGAACATGAAAAATAAGGGAAGACTTTGAAACCGTCACAGATCAGAGACTAAGAAGTGATGACTAAACGCAATGTGGAAACATGGATCACATCTTTGCATGGAAAAAAAGACATCAATGGAAAAACTGATGAAACCCAATAAAGTCTGAAGTTTAGTTGATAGTAATGTAATCACTATTAGTGTTGGTTAACAGTAACAAGACAATGTCGATTTTTAGTTTTGACATATGCAACACTGTTATATAAGATGTTTTCATTAGGGGAAAATGGGATAAAAAGTATTGGGGTACACTCTGTGCTATCTTGGAAACATTTTTTTTAATGCATGCTTATTTCAAAATTTTTTTAAAAGTTAATTTCAAAATAATTGTGGGTTACACTTTTATCTTATTAAAATGATTATAGCTAAGTGTTTCCCCCCAGTGGATGTTTTAAAGAAAATATGTAATTTTCTATGGTATAAAGAATGAAAAAAAATTACAGACCCAGACTGGTTGAGCTTTAAGCATATTGTGTTCAAGAAAACTAGTGATTATTTGTTTACAGAGGCTTTATGATAAACAGAGATAATAAGGTACATGATCAGCATGGTTCAAAGCCACAGATAAAAGTAAAGGCATTTCAGAGGGATGGCTCCCATGCCAGCCCTCTCCCACCTGGCATTGGCCACTTAGGCAAATTGTTCTCTAGGTAGCCATTAAGCCTAGATCAGGTGGGGGGGCCACAAATTAAATATTCGTGCTCAAGGGAGTGGAGATGGGGAAAATAAGGCATAGATCAGGAGCCCACTCTGGACAATAATGAGCAAGAAGAAAAACACGAGTCAATGACCCCAACATTGGTCACTGGCATGCTCCACAGGCCTCAAGGGGGTCAGAGAGGGAAAAGGTGGAAGGAGATGCCTTACAAAGTTGTTTCAACCCTGTCTCCTCCAGAGATACCATGAGGAAGCTAGATCACACAGGACTCTCATCTCTTGACTTTGTTTCCTCCCCTCTCCATTGACAGTCTAGAGTGGAAAATGAGACCTCGAGGGATGAAAATCCCCACTCTGCCACTAACAGGAGTTTTGGTATTCATAAATGCCCTTAATCTCTCTGGATCTCAGTTTTCACTAGTGGAAACTGAGAAAGTTACATCTGATCACTTCAGAAGTCCTTTTTAGGTTGTAAACATTCTGTGATAAGATGATCTGATGGACTACTTTTGGCACAGAAGCCCCCAATTTACCAGTATTTATTATTACATCTAATGGCATATAAGTAAGAATAGATAGAGTCAACACTTATAAAACTGAGCCCTGTGTGAATCTTGGTTCTGTTGGCCCAAAGGAGGGTTCACCACTTTTTTAGCTGCTTCAGCATCACAATCATACTGATCCTTCTAAGAAGTCCTGGTGTGCCGGTTGCTTCAGGCTTTTAAAAGTGTGGCCTCAAGCTTATGTTCCTCTCTTATTGCTTCAATTTACAGTCCAAATCACAAAGACATGTGACATTGGCATAGAGATACCATGAATTTTCTATGACAATGAAGATGCAAATTATCTGCTGGTATTAATGATTATTTCATGGTCACTAAACACTGACATAAGAATATTAAAGGTGAACTCTGTGCCCTAGATGCTCCCTCATGGGAGAAGAAAATGAGGAAAGTGGGCGGAGAAGAGGGAGAGACGGGGGAGCAGTTATAAGAAAGAATATGTAGTCTGCAGACGAACCAGCAACAGGATCTGAAACCCATAAAAAATAAAATTGGCCAAAGAAAAACTGGTCATGTAAGAATTGGAAAATAGGTTTAAAATGGGGTGGGGTCATCTGGGGAGAATTAGGAGAAAGATAAGATGAACAAATTATCCCAGTTTATCAAGAACTTTCCCAAATTAGGCACTGAAAGTTCTGCATCTTGGTAAACCCCTCAGTCCCCAAAAAATGAAAACAGGTGGTCACCCTCGTAAAAAGACTATCCTCAAATAATACATTGTTTCATTTTAAGTTGACCCCTACATTGAAATGGTGGGATTTTTCCCTCCTATACATATACATACTTCTTGTTCTTAAGAAAATGTAGTTTTCTCTACCTTACTCATCACCATCTTATATGGAATAAGTCAGGAATACTGAGACTTGTGATCCTTCTAATCTTATGATTGAGTCTAGTTTTTAAGATGAAAAGGACAAAAATCTTTTAAAACTTAAAAGCAGCACTCAGGTGAGGAAGCAGACCCATGCTTTCACCACTGCATGTCCATACAAATGCCTTCGGTGCCAAGCTATTTGTGTGGTCATCAGAATTGTTTGGCATGTATAGGTCAGCTGTGATCAGGTCAGTAAATTTTATATTTGAAAGTAAAATCTATGTTTAGAACCACAAATTAGGTAATTAAAAGTATGTCCATAATATTAAGTATGAGGAAGACTTAAACCTACAAATTGAGATAAATACTATATTATCAAATAATGCAAAAGCAAAAGTCCTTAACTCTTATTTAAGGTCATCTTCTACCTCAAGTAGGATGACTTTCAAACTGGAAAGTGAAGGTAACAACATAGATTTCAAAGGAATTTAGTTAAAGATACTAGGAGATAGTGAAAAAAAAGAGATGTTTTCGTTTGAAATGAATAGAAGTTATCAGATTCAAATTTTATACTCTAGGCTAGTTTTAAAAACAACAAAAACAATATTTACTTTACCACAAAAGCACGGTGTTTCAATAGATGAGATATGGGCAAACAGCCCAGTATTTCAAAATAGCAGAATGAAGTTATAAACTAGAAGTTACAGCAAGCTGACCTTGATATTGACTCTGGCCATATTCTGGAATAAAGTTGAGACAGAGGAACTAACACAGACAATCAACTTGTCATGCCAAACTAACTTCTATTAAAAAAAGAAAAAAGAATCATAGGCAGGAAGGTCAAAAAAATACCATACAAGGAATATATGTTGATTTCAGTAAGTTTCAAATACACTATTCCATTTGTGGTTTATTTTTCAAAGTTTCCCTCTATATCCTTAGCAACAGGAATACACATACATGATGAGCCTAAAGGAGGTTGATTAATGAGTCAAAAATAGTCTAGGGTGTGGCAGGGACTCTACAGCAGGCATCATCTAGTCTGTTTTTCAATTACTGCAAGCCAAGAGATATCTTTACCAAGTTTGTATAAGATACACAACCAGTGATAAAATCAGTTTTCAAAAAAACTTGACAAGCTAGAATTAATGATTGCGCTGATTTTTATTCAACTCTTGCACTTGGGCCTCAGAGAATAACTGCCCCAGTGAATTACAGAAGATGCCAGGTATGACCATGAGATTGTTTATAAAATTGCTTTGGAGTTTTGATTGATATTCATTTAAGAGCCAACAGTGTGGCATAGTTGCCAAGAAAAGCTAATGCCTATTTCATGCACCAGTTAGAAGTATCCTGTCTAAACAAAGAAGGCAGTGTTCTTGCACTGACAGTTCTTAGTGTAATCCTTGCCACCATATTTTAAGAAAAAGGCTTTGATTGACTGAGGCTTATCTAGAACAGTCAGACCAGAACTGGGGAGTCTCTAGGAAGCGGGTTATAGGAGTAATTACTGGAGAAAAGAAAGATAACTGGGGACAGAGGCCAGTGGAGACATAATAATTATTTTCAAATATTTGAAATTCCATTTTAATGAAGGGGGGATTGAATTTACTCCACAAAGCTCCGGAAGACAAAAGTCAGATCAATAGGTTGAAAATCTGAATAGGCAAAACTGAGCTCAGTGCAGGGGAGAATTTTCTAGTAATTATAGCTTTTTAATAAAAAGAATGAAATACCAGTATCATCAAGGGTATGAAAGCATGAATATTTTTATACAACTGAAATGGGAATGGAAATTGGATCATTCTTTCTGGAGAGGCAATTTGGCAATGTATTCAAAAAGACTTAAAAATGTCTACCTTTTATTTCAGAAATTCCACTTATAGACATTTACCTACATAATTAGAAGTTCAAGAAAAAGTTCATAAAAAGATTAACCACAGCTTTTTTGTACTATATATTTTGAGATAACCTAAATAGCCATTATATATGACATTACATATATATATATCATGTAAAATAGAATACTAAGCTGTTATTTAAGAAGCACATGGTAGAAAAAATTGTAGAAACAAATATTTATAATACACTATTTGTTGAAAAGAGATCTCAAGCTTTCTTTCTTAAAAATGGAAAAATACACAGAGAGAGAAAATGAAATGAAATAGGTCAAAATATTTGCATTGCTACCTGTAAGATAAAAAGCAAGTTTTTCCTTACTGTTATGTTCTAATCTGTCTAAGGTAAAAATAAGTACAGTTTGCAATAAAAAATAAACAAAAAATAAAAAATAAAGAAGTCTCAGAACATGTGTCCTTGCATCCCTAGAACTTCACACAGTAGGAAGGCTAACAGTTTTTTGTTGAATAAATTAAGTGTTGTATTTTATGGAGGGAACTCTCTGAAAGAGTTCATAACTTCCGATTACTGGAGAGGTTTGAGCAGAGGCTGAATGACTTTTGGCATATTTGGAGGGCATTCTTATTGTGATTTAGATGAGCGGTTCCCAAAAAGGGGTTCATGAGAAATCTAAAATGCTCTCCCATTTCATGAAATAAAAATTTCCAGTGTCCACCCCAGATTTACTGGGTCAAAATTTATAGGAATCGTTAGAATTTGCCTAGGTTTGGGGGTTAGAATTTAGAGATTATTTTCATGCACCTGGAAAACCAACCTGTAGCCCTGGATGGAGAGGCTATTCAGGTCCTTCGCATTGGCTGTTCACTGGCCTGAAACACTCAGCTGGTGTCTGAGAATCACTTGGTGGTGCAGGGTGGGGAGCCACACATAGAAACCAGGGTACAGAATTGTTAGCCAGCCTCACGATGTCTCTACTGGTGACTGGGAGGATGAGTGAACCACAGCCCTAGGTATAGACTCAGATCCCAAAGTACTGATCAGGCAGAAAGTAAATGGGTTCCCTTTACCTAGCATTCTTTGTGTGAAGACCCTCTGTTTGGAGCCCTAAATAAGAAGAGAGCTCCCTAACATTTACCTTAACAATTATATTGAGTAAATGACAGTTTTACTTGCCTGACGCCCTACCTTTGTTTCCCAACCATTACTCACAATAAAATACTACATAGGCTTTGAGCAAACCAGGTACCATTTATGACTATCAAGTCAACACAATCAAATGTCTCCTGTCTTACATGTGTTCTTTTCCTTGTTCTTATAATGAATCATTAATTAATAAATGTCAGAATAGATATTAATTTATCTACTGCTATATCCTTATGCTTACTTGTCCCCTGAGATTGTTGCATCAAAATCTTAGGTGAGTTTCTAAAGAGACAGGGTCCAGCAGAAGTAAGACCTGCTTGAGCGTGGTTGGTAGGTAATAATATGGGTGTAAAAATTTATAGTTTCTATTTGAACATTTCACCTAAAATGTCATATGGAATGTTTGAGTGTGATATTGTTATGTCACAGAATTACATGCTTATGATTTCAAAATAAAAGATCTTATAATAAAAAAGGGCATTAGTTGCGTCAGACCCTGTATATTTCTATGGTGATAAATGGGAATATAGTCATCCAATTCATTTCCCATCCCATTTTCTTCAGTTCAGAATGATGTATTTTAAAAAAAAGATAGCCTTTTATCCCTATTAGAAAGCAGCATTTTACATCCACTCACATAGAGGTGAACTAAAAATATCTCCAAATAAACACACACACACACACACACACACACACACACACACACATTATAGCCACTCATGATGGAACACACGTGAATGCTACTGTTGACACCAGACACTCCAATTACTCCAGGAATTGAGCACTGACTGGGTCCTGATTTATTTTCAGCAAATTAGGTGGTATAGTGAGTAAAACAAACACTTCGAGGATCAGATTTAAATGAACAAATGTAAAGGAATTCAGGTATAAATCTGATGTTCATGGCTATTTCTCCAATTGTGGTAAAGTCTTGGCAGCTGCAAACATCAGTGAGTGATCTGGCGTTCCAACACTAACAGAGTCTTGCTCAGAATAGATTTGCAGAAATGATGGCCAATGTGACCCAAAGCTACCAAACTGGCAAACCTACTAGAAGTAGATGGGGTCCATTGCACTTCACAAGACAAGGATGACAAAAAATTCTGCTGTACAGAAAATGGGGGTTTTCAGGGGGGTTAGAAAAGAAAAATCACTTTACTGGCCGTTACATTTCCAACTGGATATAATAATCTGCAGGTCCTCCCTCCCCTGTGCTTGAAATACGCCGTCAGCTTGTGCTTGACGGTGCCCAATGCCGCAGCCCTGAGACAGTAACATGGTGATGAGCCCATCCGGCCTGGGCTCATGACTAACCCCGGTTAGGTCCTGTATAGAAACTCCTCAGATCTGGTGAGCGGGTACGGAAAACTACTCATCCTGTGGCCACCAACAGCAGCCTCACAAGTAAGTTTCCTTGCCCTTTGAACCTACCACCAATCTGGAGTGGCCTACTTCTTTCTTTGTTCTCTCCCCGCCCTCAGTTTACAAGGACCCGTTTCAAACTTCACCCAGAAAGCTTCTGTAGAGATTGCAACCCCACATGGCCATTGCGTTTAACAGTTTAAAATGTTTCCACAAACATCATCCCATAAAATGTTCACAACCACCCTGTGAAGCTGATGTGCTTACTTTGGCAGACAAAGGAATGGGAGCCCAGAACAATTAAATAACTCCCCTGAATTTGCGCACACACACACACACACACACACACACACAAATGGTCCAGACAAGCGACTATACGAGCAGCTGAAACTACAAAATAAATATATAAAAATGGCCATTCATTAAAAATGGCCAGGTTGTGGCACAGCCACTTTCTCTGTGAACCAAATAGACAACCTCATTCACTGGCAGTGTTTTCCTAATCAGTGATGACCAATTGGTGGCCTGAGGGACACGGAAAACCACCAGGTGATGGAGGGCACTCCAAGGACTAGACACTCCTGGATAACAAATGCTGACACATCCTTCCTTGTCGCCCACTGGTCCTGAATTCACCCGCAGCCAGTTCTGAAGCACATATAATACTTTCCTCCTCAGGTTTCCAGGAACTCAAGGATGTGCTTTCAACAAAACAAAACAACCTTACACATAAATTATTGGTCATGTTAAATTCTGTGTCTTGCCCTGGTTCTCATCTCTCCCCATTTCTAGACACATATGTCTAGACATAAGAACCAGACCAAGTCTGAAAAATATTTGAACAATATATTATAGTTAAAAAACGCAATTTGGAATTCTAATAGAAGGATCCGATGTATTGGTGATCCTCAAAACACCAAATCATTCAAAGAGCTAATCAGCGCTTTTCTATGGATCACGGCACTTCAAAGGTGGACTTTTGGAACCGCAGATGTTCAAGTTGGAAAGAAATATAGATCCCCTAATTGAAACCTCTTATTTTTTCCCAAAGAGGAAGGCCCAGCGACAAGAAGTGACTTTTTATAGTTCATGCTATGAATTAACATCTGAGCAAAACCAAAACCTAAAAACAAAAGTCCGTTGACCTGTCTAGGTCTTCTCTGCTGTGAGTGCATGGTAAGAAGGGGCTGCTCACGTAAGCAACAATTCCTAGGATCAGTCAGCTCTAAGCTACATCGATGTTTGTTTCCTTCCTATGAACTGGGACCAAGAAATATCTTTTCACTTCTTACTTCTGAACTTTCTCAGGGGAAAATAAACTGGCATTATCTTGAGGTCAAGACATTAAAAGCTTCGAGAACTTGAGACATAAGGACATAAACTGCCTAAATAACCCCTATAAGATATTGGAAACCAAATTAAAAAGTGGCAAATGTTAAGGGAGTGGCCTGGGAGTGCAGAAGGGAATCCCAGTTTAAAAGTTTGCACGATGGCTTATGACTTCAACAGGTGTCATTTATTCCTGATCACACATCACCCTCCCAATAGTGTGGAGGGTCTGTGAGGGCACAGAATGGTTCCATTTCTTTTGTAACCCATTAGAGTCCCAGGTTAAGTGCTCAATAAATTCTTCTTGCTTGAAGGTATAAAATACTATATTCTTCTCTTAGTTTTTAGAAATTAGTTGTCTTTTGATTAGCAAAAACTCAAGAAATATAAAATGCCTGAACTCACTGAAAAGATGAACAAAGTTTTTCATGGAATAATAGATAGAAACAATTTCCTGAATTATTGGATTTCATTTCCTTGTAAGATATGCAATGAAATAGAAATCTAGTTGGGGAAACTTACTTGCTACAATTAGGCACACCCAAGACAGAGCTAGGATTAAGTCCTAGCTCACATGAGCCTTCAACTCTCCAAGAAGTCTCTGAGGGTTCCAGTTCTATGAGCCACTGCATCACAGGGGAAACCACTTGAAACCATGGTCACTGGTCCAATTGTCCAGGCACATAGCAGAGGCCGTCAGTTCCAACACACTATGCCTGACACCACCCTTCTCTTGGCTACCATTCAAAATCCACCCCCCTCACCCGGCACCATCTGCATCCTTGCTCTGTGCATTTAATCTGACTCACTCCCTCTCCTTTCCCCTCCCCCTGCAACTCTTCCACTGTCCCTTGGTCAATTTCAGACTCCTCTCTAGTCTCCATTCTTTCTCAGAATATTCTCCTGACTTCTTGTCTCAGCTAAAACTCAGCTGCCTTCTGACTACTTCTTTGAAGACTGCCCAGTTGAAGGAGATTTACATTTCTCATTCATGTGTCAAGCATCCTCTATAATTCTCGCTGCCTTTTTTAGTCCAGCATACCCCCCAATTGGTGTCAAAACCCCTGAACTCTTGAGGCTCAAATCATGCAAATATCACCATGCTCTCTAATTGTTGTGGTCACCTACCAACCTCCTGGTTACTCTCTTCCTCACTCAGTGAGGACTTCAGCCCCTAGTTCCAGTGCTCTACACCTCACTACTTTTCATAACTTGGGAACACAGACAAATTATCATCCTGACCTCTTAGATCCTAGATCTACTCCTACCCAGGGATATGTTTTCAGACATCAAAGAACACAAACTTCAGCACAAGAAACAATAAACTCTTCCATCTCACTAGTTATAATATGATAAATTCTACAATATAAGAAGTATAAAGTACTAAAGAAACAAAGCTAGGGATTTTATTAACTCTCTCTCTCATGAAGCTGAGAAAGTATAAGTGGGGGGTGGCTAATGTTTGTGATAGACCTTGAAAGAGGAGTGTCATTGGCAAGATGGACAATGGCTGAAGAGCATGCCCAGCAGAGGAAACAGCCCGAGCAAAGCCATAATATGATGTCAAAGTTGGAAACATCAAATAAGTCAACATGGCTAAGAAATCACGTGTGTTGGGGAAAGTGAACAGAGATTGTAAAAGTGCATGGCTAGACCAGGTTAGGAAGTGTATTTAAATAATAAACCAAGAAATATTGAAGGTTTGAAGAAGAATTATGTGGTCAGATTAACATTTCTAAGTTAATGACTGCACAGTGTAATGAGCAGTTTAAAAGTTGTAGAAACAAAGTACATGTGGATCATGGGCAATGGAGAGGTTAATTCCACTTCAGTAGCAGCAAATTCTTGGCAGAAGCTGAAGTCCATGATACTATTTAAAAAAGAAAACTGTTTTTATTGCTAGTAATGACATTCTAATTTGGTCAACTTTCAATGCTAAAAGTAGAGGGCAGGTTGCCTAGGTTCACACTGGTGAGAAGCAAAAACTGGGTCTTTTGGGGTACCTCCCGGTAGCCTTGGGCTATAGGTTGCCATGGCTCTCACCCGACCACCAGAACTGCCTTAGACACTTGGAAGGCTCAGATCCAGAGTAGACTGGGAGCTCCTTAAGCACCACAGAAGACCTTTGAATTCTTCAAGAAGGCCTGAATCTGAATCAACTGACTTATTTTATTTTCCACTGGAGTGGGAGGTCTGTCCTCTCTCTTGAGACCCATGTAGACCCTCAGGGTCAGTTCCAAAGCTCCAAATAATCTGGGACCTGAGCGGTTTGAACAGAGTGACTGTTGGCTGGTCTAAATTATCGACCTGGGATGAAACTAGTTTATTTACAAAATTCTCCACGTTGTGATGAAGGGAGATTTGTATGACTCATTGAAATTAAAGTCAAAGTCTTGGTTTGCCATAATTTTGTTCTTACCTTTTGTATCTGAACCCCTACATACAAAACATAACATTTTTATGGTTTGTGCATGAAAATATATGCCTATGAAATTGATCATTCTGACTGAATTGAAATTCTGTTCAAACGTTTATGTTTTTATTTCACTGAAGTGTTCGGTTTGACTAATAAACAAAATAAACATTT